>JAOQMS010088395.1:0-20108 GCA_027563885.1 Erythroxylum longipes | reverse complement strand
TGCACTCGGATTCTCTCTTTAAGCTTTACAGATATTTCAACTTAGCTCTCAACTCTATTTTTTCACTCTCATCCGAAACCTCTTTTCTTCTATTCTCCTTTTTGCCTTCATTCACGCTGCTTTTCTTCCACTAAGAACAAGTCCACCATACCTCTCTCAAAAGTCTCCTTGGTTCTTAAGCTATATTCCGAAAATGCCCTCAATTTCTTCTCATGCATTATTTCGGTGGGTAAAATAGCTCGTTGGCACAGTCGTTACGCACCGTGAGTGGGCAAAATAACCGTGGCTAGGCACCGTGGGGGTGCAAAACATCCTTTTGGCACGGTCGCTAGGCACATGCGGTGGGCAAGACAGCCGGTTGGTACATTCACTAGGCACTTTTGGTGGGAAAATAACCAGCTAGGCACCTTCGGTAGGCAAAATTGCCTGTTTGCACAGTCACTAGGTAGCCTGGGTGGGCAAAATAGCCTGTTGGCATGGTCGCTAGCAACTTCAGTGGGCTAAATAGCCCGTTGGCATGGTGGCTAGGGAACTTAGCTGGGTAAAATAGCCATTTGGCATGTTCTCTAGGCACATTCGGTGGAAAAACAAATCATTGACATGGTTTCTTTGAACCTTTGGTGGCCAAAACAGCCTGTTGGCATGGTGGCTAGGCACCTTCGGTGGCCAAAACAGCCCGCTGGCATGTTGGCTAGGTACTTTTGGTGTCCAAAACAACTCGTTGCCATAGTCGCTAGGCACCTTCATTAGGAAAAACAACCTATTAGCACGATCGCTAGGCACCTTTGGTGCGAAAAAAGCCCTGTTGACACACCTTCGGTTGGCGAAATAGCCCGTTGGCACGATCGCTTGGCACCTTTGGTGGGCAAAACAACCTATTGGCACGGTCGCTAGGCACCCTTGGTGGGTAAAACAGCCCATTGGGCATGGTGTCAAGGCACCTTAGATTGGCAAAACATCTCAATGGCACAATCTCTTGGCAGCTTCGGCAGGCCAAACAGCCCGTTAACACGGTTGCTAGGCACCATCAGTGGGTGAAACAATTTGTTGGCATGGTCGTTAGGCAACATTGGTTGTTGTAGTCGCTAGACACTTTTGGTGGGCAAAACAGCCCAGTGGCACAGTCATTAGGCACCTTTGGAGGGGAAAACTGCCCGTTGGGCACCATCGATGGGTAAAATAGCTCGTTGGCACAGTCCCTAGGCACCTTTGGTGGGAAAAACAACCAGTTGGCCACCTGTGATAGGCAAAAGATCCCTTTAGCATGGTGGCTAGGCACCTTCGATAGGAAAAGCAGCCCGTGGGCACACCTTCGGTGAACAAAACAATCCGTTGGCACGGTCACTAGGTTAACAACATGTTTGTGCCCATTCAGTGGTTAAAATAGACCATTGGCATGGTTTTTGGGCACCTTTGGTGGGAAAAATAGTCCAATGGCACAGTTGTTAGCCACTATTAGTGGGCAAACATACTAGTTGGCACGACCGTTGGGCCCTTTCGATGGGAAAATAACCCATTGGGCACCTTTGGTAGGCAGAGCAGCTCGTTGGCACAATCACTAGGCACCTTTGGTGAGTAAAGTAGCCTGTTGGGCACCTTCGGGGGTAAAACAATCCGTTGGCACGGTCGTTAGGCCCTTTCAGTTGGCAAAAGAGCCCGTTGGCACAATCACTAAGCACTTCAGTGGGAAAAACAAACTGTTGGCATGGTTGCTAGGCACCCTAGATGGGAAAAATAGCCCGTTGGGCACCTTCGGTGGGTAAAACAGCCCATTGGCACGGTCACTAAGCTCCTTTAGCGGGCAAAACAACCCGTTGGCACGGTCTCTAGGTAACTTTGGTGGGAAAAATAGTCCGATGGCACGGTCGTTAGGCACTATTACTGGGCAAAACAACCCGTTGGCACTACCGCTGGGCCCCTTCTATGGGCCGAACAACCTATTGCGCACCTTTGTTGGGCAAAACAACCCATTATCATGGTTGCTAGGTACCTTCGGTGGCAAAAATAGCATGTTGGCACATATTCGATGGGCAAAACTGTCCGTTGGCACGGTCGCTAGGAACCTTCAGTGGAAAAAAAACCAGTATGCACGGTTGCTGGGCACCTTCTGTGCGCAAAACAACCTGTTGACATGGCCACTAGGCCCCTTCAGTGGGAAAAACAACTCATGAGGTACCTTCGGTGGGAAAAACAACATGTTGGCACGATCACTAAGCACCTTCAGTGGTCAAAACAGCCTATTGCCATGGTTGCTAGGCACCTTCGGTGGGAAAAACAATCAGTTGGGCTCCTTTGATGGGAAAAATAGCCCATTGGTACAGTCACTAGGCATCTTTGTTGGGCAAAACAACCCGTTGACATGGTCGTTAGGTACCTTCGGTCGCCAAAATAGCCCGTTAGCACAGTGGCTAGGCACCTTCAATGGCCAAAACAGCCCATTGGCATGGTGGCTGCGCACCTTTAGTTTGCCAAACAACCCATTGGCAAGGTCGCTAGGCACCTTTGGTGGGAGCAATTGCCCGTTGGGTACCTTTGGTGGGTAAAATAGCCCATTGGCATATTGTCTAGGCCACTTTAGTGGGCAAAATAGCTCGTTGGCATTGTCACTAGGTAGCTCAATGGGTAAAACAGCCCATTGGCACGGTTGTTAAGCACCCTTAATAAGAAAAACGGCCCGTTGGGACGGTCGCTAGACACCCTTGGTGGGCAAACAGCCCTTTGACACAGTCACTAGACACTTTGGGTGGGCAGAATAGTATGTTGGCACGGTCGCTAAGCACTTTAGGTGTGCAAAACAGGCTTTTGGCACATTCACTAGGCACATTCGGTGGAAAACAACCCATTGGGCACCTTCGTTTGGCAAAATAGCCTATTGGCATGGTCACTAGGCACCTTGAGTGGGAAAAACAACACATTGGAACACCTTTGGTAGGCAAAACAATCAGTTGGCATGGTAAGTCGACACCCTTGGTGGGTAAAACAGCCCGTTGGCACGGTCGCTAGGCACCTTTGTTGGGAAAACAACCCATTGGCACGATCGCTAGGGACTTTGGATGGGCAAAACAGCCCGTTGGCACGGTCGCTATGCCCTTTTGGTTGGAAAAACAACCCATCGGGCACTCTTGGTTGGCAAAACAACCTATTGGCATGGTCATGGGGCACCTTCTATCGCCATAACAGCCCGTTGGTACGTTTGTTAGGCACTTTGGAACAGCCTGTTGGCACAGTAGCTAGGTAAAACAGCTCATTGGCACGGTCGCTAGGTAGCCTTAGCGGCCAAAACAGCCCATTGGGCACTATCTCTAGGCAGCTAGGATGGACAAAATAGTCCGTTGGCACGGTCGCTAAGAATCTTTGGAGGGAAAAATAGCACGTTGGGCACCTTTGGTGGGTAAAACAACCCATTCGCACGGTTGCTAGGAACCTTCGATGGGTAAAACAACCCATTTACAAGATTGCTAGGCACGTTTAGTGGTCAAAACAGCCGACTGGTATGGTCACTAGGCACCTTTAGTGGGAAAAACAACCAGCTGGGCCCCATTAGTGGGAAAACAGTCCATTGGGCAACTTTGGGGGCAAAACAGCACGTTGGCACGATCGCTAGGCACCTTTGGTGAGTAAAGCAACCTATTGGGCACCTTCAGGGGTAAAACAATCCATTGGCACAGTCGCTAGGCCCTTTCAGTTGGCAAAAGAGCCCATTGGCAAAATCACTAGGCACTTCAGTGGGCAAAACAGTCTATTGGCACGGTTGCTAGGAACCCTCGATGGGAAAAATTGCCCATTGGGCACCTTTGGTGGGTAAAACAACCCATTAGCACGGTCACTAAGCTCTTTTAGTGGGCAAAACAACCCCTTGGCATGGTCGCTAGTTAACTTCGGAGGGAAAAATGACCCAGTAGGCAACTTTGGTGATTAAAACGACCCATTGGCATGGTCGCTAGGAACCTTCGGTAGAAAAACAACTCGTTGGCACGGTAGCTAGGCACCTTCGGTGGGCAAAATAGCCCGTTGGTACTGTTTCTAGCCACCCTCCATGGGAAAAACAGGCCTTTGGCAAACCTTCGGTGGACAAAATAGACTATTGGGCACCTTCGATGGAAAAAACAGCCAATTGGGTACCTTCGATGGGAAAATAACCCATTGGCTTGGTTGCTAGGGACCTTAAGTGGGCAAAACAGTCCATTGGCATAGTCGTTAGGCACCTTCGATGGGGAAAACTAGCCTGTTGGCACGGTCTCCAGGCACCTTCGACGGGCAAAACTGCCCATTGGCGTAGTCGCTAGGCACCCTCGGTGGGCAAAATAGTCATGGCTAGGCACCGTGGGTGGGTAAAACATCCCGTTGCCACCGTCGTTAGGCACATGTGGTGGCAAAACAGCCAGTTGGTACGTTCACTAGGCACCTTTGGTAGGAAAACAACCAGCTAGGAACCTTCGGTGGGCAAAATAGCCTGTTGCTACGGTGACTAGGCACCTTCAATGGGCAAAATAGCCAGTTGGCGTGATCATTACGCACCGTCAATGGGTAAAAGAGCCCTTTGGCATGGTCGCTAGGCACCCTTGCTAGGCAAAACAGCCGATTGGCATAGTTGTTAGGCACCCTCGTTGAAAAAAAGAGCCAGTTGGGCACCTTTAGTAGAAAAAATAGCCCATTGACACATTCGCTAGGCACCTTCGGTGGGTAAAACAACCAGTTGGCAAAGCCGCTAGGCTCCTTTGGAGGCCAAAATAGCCCGTTGTCACAGCCGTTAGGCACCTTTGGTGGTAAAAATAGCCCGTTTGGTAGCTTTGGTGGACAAAATAGCCCAGTGGCACGGTCACTAAGCACCTTCTGTGAGGAAAGCAACCTGTTGGGGCCCTTGGGGGTTAAAACAATCCATTGGCATGGTCGCTAGGCACCTTTGATTGGCAAAAGAGCCCACTGGCACGGTCGTTAGGCACTTCAGTGGGTAAAACAGCCTATTGGCTTGATTGCTAGGCACCCTCGATGGGTGAAACAGGCCGTTGGCACGGCCGCTAGGCACCTTTAGTGGGAGAAACAACTCATTAGGCACCTTCGGTGGATAAAATATACCGTTTGCCTCGTCGCTAGACACCTTTGGTAGGAAAAAAACCCATTGGCACGATTGCTAGGCACATTCAGTGGGCAAAACAACTCGTTGGCATGGTCTCTAGGCAGCTTTGGTGGGAAAAACAGCCAGTTGGGTAACTTCAGTGGGAAAACACTCCGTTGGCACAATCACTAGCCACCTTCAGTGGGTAAAACAGCTCGTTAGCATGGTTGCTGGGCACCTTTGGTCAAAAACAGCCAATTGGGCTCCTTCGGTGGGAAAAATAGCCCGTCGGCATGGTCACTAGGCATTTTTGGTAGGCAAAACAACCCGTTGACATGGTCATCAGGAACCTTTGGTGGCCAAAATAGGTTGGTATGGTGGCTAGGCACATTTGACGGCCAAAACAACGAGTTGGCATAGTGGCTAGGCACCTTCGGTTGGCAAAACAACCCTTTGGCATGGTTGCTAGGCACCTTTGTTGGGAAAACAACCCATTGGCACGATCACTAGGCATCTTTGGTGGGCAAAACAGCCTGTTGGAATGATAGCTAGGGATCTTTGGTGGGTAAAACAGCCCGTTAGCATGGTCGCTAGGCACCCTTGGTGGTCAAAACAACCTATTGGGCACGATCTCTAGGCACCTTGGATGGGCAAAATAGCCCATTCGCACGGTCTCTATGCCCCTTCGCATAGGAAAAATAGCCCATTGGGGACTTTTGGTTGGCAAAATAGCCCGCTCACACAGTCGCTAGGCACCTTTGGTGGGAAGAACAGCTCGTTGGACACCTTCGGTGGGTAAAACAACCCCTTCGCATGGTTGGTAGGCACCTTCGATGGGTATAACAGCCCATTTGCAGGATTGCTACGCACCTTTGGGTGGCAAAATAGCCTGTTGGCATGGTTGCTAGGCACCTTTGGTGGGAAAACAGCCAGTTGGGCACCTTTAGTGAGAAATACAACCCGTTGGTACCGTCACTATGCCCCTTCGGTCAAAAAAACAACCCATTGGGCACTTTTGGTTTGTAAAACAACTTATTGGCAAGGTCGCTCGGCACCTTTTGTGAGCAAACCGGCCCATTTGCATGTTTGTTAGGCACCTTGGATGGGCAAAATAGCCCATTGGCACGATAGCTAGCCACCTTCAGTGGGAAAACGGCCCGTTGCTACGGTTGCCAGGCAGCTTCTACAAGAAAAATAGCCCGTTCGCACACCTTCGTTGGGAAAAACAATCCGTTGACACAATCGCTAGGCTGCATCGGTGGAAAAAACAATCCTTTGGCACGATGTTTAGGCACCTTCGTTGGGCACAACAATCAATTGGCATGGTCATTATGCACCTTGGGTGGGCAAAGCAGCTGGGCACAGTCGCTAGGCATCTTTGATGGGAAAACAGCCCGTTGGGCACCTTCGGTGGGTAAAACAACCCATTGGTATAATCGTTAGGCCCCTTTTATGGGCAAAAAGGCCCGTTGGCATGGTCGCTAGGCGCATCAGTGGGTAGAGCAACTCGTTGGCACAATAGCTAGGCACCCTCGATGGGAAAACAGCCTATTGGGCACCTTTGGTGGCTTAAAAATCCCATTAGCGCGGTCGCTGGGCACTTTCAGTGGGAAAAACAACCCGTTGTTTAGGCTGTTAGGCCCCTTTTGTTGAAAAACAACTCATTAGGCACCTTCGGTGTGCAAAATAGCAGATTGGCACGGTCGCTAGGCTACTTCGGTCAAAAAAATGACCCGTTAGGCAAAACAACCAGTTGGCACAGTCGCTATGCCCCTTCGGTGGGACAAATAGCCCATTGGGCACTTTTTGTTAGCAAAACAACCCATTCACACAATCGCTAGGCGCCAATGGTGGGAAGAACAACATTTTGGGCACCTTCGGTGGGTAAAACAACCCCTTCGCATGGTTGGTAAACACCTTCGGTGGGTAAAACTGCCTGTTTGCACAGTCGCTAGGCACCTTCGGTGGGAAAAACAGCCTGTTGGCATGGCTGCTAGGCACCTTTGGTAGGAAAAATAGCCAGTTGGGCACCTTTAGTGGGAAAAATAGCCCTTGGCATGGTCGCTATGCCCCTTGAATGGGAAAAACAGCACATTGGGCACTTTTGGTTCGCAAAACAACCCATTGGCACGGTCGCTAGGCAACTTCTGTGGGCAGACTAGCCTGTTGGCACGTTTGTTAGCCACCTTGGATGGCAAAATAGCCCGTTGGCATGGTAGGTAGGCACTTTTAGTGGGAAAACAGCCTTTTCGCCATCTTTGGTAGGTAAAATAGCCCGTTGGTATGGTCGCTAGGTAGCTACGGTGAGAAAAACAGCCCGTAACAGTCCGTTGGCACGATGGCTAGGCAGGTTTGGTGGAAAAAACAATCCATTGGCATGATCGCTAGGCACCTTCGGTGGGCAAAACAATCAATTGGCATGGTCGCTATGCACCTTAGGTGGGTAAAACAGCCAGTTGGCACAGTCCCTAGGCACCTTCAGTGAGAAAAACAGCCCATTGGGCACCTTCGATGGGTAAAACAACCAGTTGGCATGGTCGCTAGGCCCCTTTTGTGGGCAAAATGTCCCATTGGCACGGTCTCTAGGCACATCAGTGGGAAAAATAGCCCGTTGGCACAGTTGTTAGGCACCCTCGATGCCAAAATAGCCTGTTGAGCATCTTCGATGGCTAAGAAGTCCCATTGGCACGGTCACTGGACACTTTTGGTGGGAAAATGGCTTGGCAGTTAGGGTGGGAAGAATAGCTCGTTGCACACCTTCGGTGGGTAAAACAGCCCCTTCGCAAGGTTAGTAGGCACCTTCGATGGGTAAAACAGCCCATTTGCACGGTCGCTAGGCACCTTTGGTGGGCAAAACATCCTATTTGCACTGTTGCTAGGCAAAGCAGCCAGTTGTGCACCTTTAGTGGGAAAAATAGCCTGTTGGCACGGTCGCTATTCCCCTTCGGTAAGAGAAACAACCCATTGGGCACTTTTGGCTAGCAAAACAACCCAATGGCACAGTCACTAGGCACCTTCTGTGGCCAAAACAACCCATTGGCACATTTGTTAGGCACCTTGGATGGGCAAAACAGCCCTTTGGGCTACTTCGGTAGGTAAAACAACCCGTTGGTAGGACCGCTAGGCACCTTCGATGGGCAAAACATCCCGTTGGCACAGCCGCTAGGCCCCTTCAGTGGGAAAAACAACTCATTGGCCACATTAGGTGGGTAAAATAGCCTGCTGGCAAGGTCGTTAAGCACCTTCGATGGGTAAAACAACTCGTTGTAATGATCGCTAGGCATCATCTATGAGCGAAACGACCCGTTGTGTACCTTTAGTGGGTAAAACAGACTGTTTGCACGATCACTAGGCACCTTTGATGGGTAAAACAACCCGTTGGGTACCTTAGGTGGACAAAACAGCCTATTGGCATGGTCGATAGGCCCCTTTGATGGGCAAAACAACCTGTTGGCAAGGCCGCTAGGTACCTTTGGAAGGTAAAATACCCCTTTGGTACGGTCGCTAGCTAGCATCGGTAGGAAAAACAGCCCGTTGACACACCTTCGATAGGCAAAACAGTCCGTTGGCATAATCACTAGGCAGCTTCGGTGGAAAAAATAATCTGTTGGCACGATCGCTAAGCACCTTTTGTGGGTAAAACAATTTGTTGGCATGGTCGCTATACACCTTGGGTGGGCAAAACAGCCCGTTGGTACAGTCGCTAGACACCTTTGGTGGTTAAAACAACCCATTTCCATGGTTGCTAGGCCCCTTTTGGTGGCAAAATGGCTCATTGGCACGGTTGCTACGCACATTAGTGGCCAAATTAGCATGTTGGCATGGTTGCTAGGTGCCCTCGATGGGAAAAACAGCCCGTTGGGCACCTTCGGTGGGTAAAAAATCCCATTGGCATGGTCACGGGCACTTTTAATGGGAAAACAACTTGTTAGCTCGGCTGCTAGGCCCATTCAGCGGAAAAACTACTCATTGGGAACCTTTGGGGGTCAAAACAGCCCGTTGCCACGGTCACTAGGCAACATTGATGGGAAAAACAGCCTGTTAAGCAACTTTTGTGAGTAAAACAACCCGTTGGCACTGTTAGTAGAACTTTCGGTGAAAAAATAGCTCATTGGCACAGTCACTAGGCACCTTCGGTGGGAAAAATAGCCTGTTGGTGGTGTTTCTAGCCATCCTTGGTGGGAAAAACAACCCTTTGGGCACCTTCAGTGGGTAAAACAACTCGTTAGTAAGATCGCTAGACACCTTTAATGGGCAAAACATCTTGTTGGCACAATCGCTAGGCCCCTTCGGCGGAAAAAACAGCTCATTTGCCACATTCGGTGGGCAAAACAGCCCGCTGGCATAGTCGCTAGGCACTTTGGATGGGTAAAACAACCTATTGGCACAGTTGCTAGGCACCATCGGTGGGCAAAACAACCCGTTGGGCACCTTCAGTGGGTAAAACAGACCATTGGCACGGTCACTAGGCACCTTTGGTGGGCAAAACAGCAAGTTAGCATGGTCGGTAGGCACTCTCGGTGAACAACTCGTTGGCAAGGTCGCTAGGCACCGTCGGTTGGTAAAATAGCCCATTGGCATGATTTTTAGGCACCTTTGATGAGAAAAACAGCCAGTTGGGCACCTTTTATGGAAAAAACAACCCATTGGCACAATCACTAGGCACCTTTGTTGGGCAAAACAACCCGTTGGCACGGACGCTAGGCACCTTTCGAGGGTAAAATAGACAGTTGTCACAGTCGCTAGGCATTGGTGGGTAAAAGAACTAGTTGGGCACCTTCGGTGGGATAAACAAGCTATTGGCACAATCACTAGGCACCTTCGGTGTGCAAAACAATTCATTGACATGGTCGCTTTGCACATTCGGTGGCCAAAACATCCCATTGGCACGGTAGCTTGGCACCTTCGGTGAACAAAACAACCTATTGGCACGGTGGCTAGGCACCTTTAATGGGTAAAACAACCCGATGCCATGGTCACTAGGCACCTTCATTGGAAAAGACAACCCATTGACACGATCGTTAGGCACCTTTGGTGGGCAAAATAGCCAGTTGCCACGGTAGCTAGGCAACTTTGGTGGGCAAAATAGCCTGTTGGCGCAGTCACTAGGCACCCTTAATGGGCAAAATAGCCCGTTGGGCATGGTGTCTAGGCACTTTGGAAGGGAAAAACAGCCTGTTGGCACAGGCTTTAGGCACCTTCAGCGGGCAAAATAGGTGCCCAACGGGCTGTTTTGACATGGTTGCTAGGCATCATCGGTGGGTAACACATCCTGTTGGCACAGTCGCTAGACAACTTCGGTGGGAAAAAGGCCCATTGGCATTGTCGCTAGGCACTTTGGTGGGCAAAACAACCAGTTGGCCACCTTCGGTGGGAAAAAATCCCTTTGGCACGGTGGTTGCCTTCATTGGGTAAAATAGGCCATTGGCATGGTTGCTAGGCATTTTTGGTGGGAAAAAAGTCCGATGGCACTGTCGTTAGCCACTATTAGTGGGCAAAACAACCTGTTGGCATGATCGTTAGGCCCCTTCGGTGGGAAAAACAGCCCATTGGGCACCTATTGTGGGTAAAATAGCCTATTCGCACGATTGCCAAACTCCTTCAGTAGGTAAAATAGCCCATTAGGACGGTCGCTAAGCATTTTCAGTTGTCAAAACAACCCATTAGCGTGGTCGCTAGGCACCTTTGGTGGGAAAAACAGCTAGTTGGGCTCCTTTGGTGGGAAAAATAGCCCATTGTCACTATTATTAACATCTTCGATGGGTAAAGCAACTCGTTGACATGATCACTAGGCACCTTCAGTGATCAAAATAGCTTATTAGCACAGGGGCTAGGCACCTTCGATGGCCAAAATAGCCCGTTGGCATGGTGGCTATGCATCTTCAATTGGCAAAACAACCCGTTGGAATGGTCGCTAGGCACCTTCGTTAGGAAAACAGCCCATTCGCACAATCGCTAGACATCTTTGGCAGGCAAAATAGCCTATTGGCACGGTAGCTAGGCACCCTGGGTGGGCAAAACAACCCATTGGCACAGTCGCTAGCCACCGTCGGTGGGCAAAGCAGCCCATTGGGCACAATCTCTAGGCACCTTGGATGGACAAAATAGCCAGTTGGCACAGTCGCTATGCCCCTTCGGTGGGAAAACAGCCCATTGGGCACTCTTGGTTGGCAAAAGAACCCGTTGGCATGGTCTCTAGGCACCTTGGATGGGCTGAACAGATCGTCGACACGGCCACTAAGTGCGAAAAACAGCCCATTGGGCACTTGCCATTGGCAAAACAGTCCGTTGGCATGATCGCTAGGAACCTTTGGTGGGAAAAACAGCCCGTTGGGCACCTTCAGCGGGTAAACACAGCCCGTTCGTACGGTTGCTAGGCACCTTTGGTTGGTAAAATAGCCTATTTGCACGGTCATTAGCCACCTTTGGTGGGCAAAACAACTGGTTGGCATAGTCGCTAGGTACCTTTGGTGGGAAAAACAACCCGTTGTCATAGTCGCTATGCCTATTTGGTGGGAAAAACAACCGATTGGGCACTTTTGGTTAGCAAAACAACCCATTGGCACAGTCGCGAAGCACCTTTTATGGGCAAAATAGCCTGTTGGCACGTTTGTTAGGCACCTTGGATGGATAAAATAGCCCGTTGGCATGGTAGCTAGGCACCTTCAGTGGGAAAACAGCCCGTTCTATATCTTCAGTAGGTAAAACGACTCGTTCGTACAGTTGTTAGTCAGCTTTGGTAGGAAAAACAACCCGTTGGTACACCTTCGCTGGGCAAAATAATCTTTTAGCGCGATCGCTAGGTAGCATCGGTGGAAAAAACAATCCGTTGGCTGGATGGCTAGGCACCTTCGGTGGGCAAAACAATCCATTGGCATTGTCGCTATGCACATTGGGTGGGTAAAATAACTCATTGGCATAGTCTCTAGGCAACTTCGGTAGGAAAACAACCTGTTGGGCACCTTTGGTGGGTAAAACTGCCCACTAGCATGGTCACTAGGCCCCTTTTGTGGGCAAAATGGCCCATTAGCACAGTCGCTAGGCACATTAGTGGGTAAAACAGCTTGTTGGCACGAATGTTAGGCACCCTCGATGGGAAAAACAGCTCGTTGGGCACCTTCAGTGGGTAGAAAATCCTATTGACACAGTCACTGGGCACTTTCAGTGGGAAAAACAACCCGTTGGCATGCTCACTAGGCAAAACAACCCATTGGCGTAGTCGCTAAGCACCCTCGGTGGGCAAAAGAACCATTGGCGTGGTCACTAGGCACCTTTGGTGGGCAAAACAACCTGTTGGTGGGAAAAACCACCCGTTGGGTACCTTCATTAGGGAAAATAGCTCGTTGGAACGATCGCTAGGCACCTTCGGTAGGTAAAATAGTTGTGGCTAGGCATTGTGGGTGGGTAAAACAGCCAGTTAGCACGGTCGGTAGGCACCTTTGGTGGGCAAAATAGCCAGCTGGCACGTTCACTAGGCACCATTGGTTGGAGAAATGTCAGTTGGGCACCTTCAGTGGGTAAAATAGCCTATTGGAACGATGACTAGGTAGCCTCGGTGGGCGAAACAACTCGTTGGCATGGTAAATAGGCACCTTCGGTGGGCAAACTAACCTGTTGGCACGGTGGCTAGGCACCTTTGGTGGGAAAAACAGCCAGTTGCGCACCTTCGGTACCTTTGGTGGAAAAAACAACACGTTGGCACACCTTCAGTGGGTAAAATTGTCCGTTGGCACAGTTGCTAAGCAGCATCGGTGGGAAAACAACTAGATAGCTCGGTCGCTAGGCACCTCTTGTGGGCAAAACAGCCCATTAGGCACCTTCTGTCAGCAAAACAACCTATTGGCACGGTGGCTAGGCACCTTCGGTGGGAAAACATCCCATTGCAGGTCCTTCAGTGGGTAAAATAGGCTATTGTCATAGTCGTTAGGCACCTTTGGTGGGAAAAACAGCTAGTTGGGTGCCTTCGATGGACAAAATAACCCCTTGGCACAGTCGCTAAGCACACTTGGAGGGTAAAACAACTCATTGGCATGGTAGCTAGGTACCTCTGGTAGGAGAAATAGCCCATTGGGCACCTGTGGTGGGCAAAACAGCCCGTTGGCACAGTCTCTAGGCACCTTCAGTGGAAAAACAGCCTATTGGCACACCTTCGATGGGCAAAACAGTCCGTTGGCACAGTCGCTAGACAAATTCATTGGAAAACATAGCGCGTTCGCGCTCCTTCGGTGGGTGAAATAGCTCGTTGGCTAACCTTTGATGGGAAAAATAGTCCGTTGGCAAGGTCACTAGGTAAATTCAGTGTAAAAAATAGTGCGTTTGCACACGTTCGGTAGGGAAAATAGCCACATTGACACACCTTTAGTGGGTAAAACAACCGGTTGGTACGATTGCAAGGCACCTTCTGTGGGAAAAATAGCCCGATGGTATGGTCGTTAGGCATTATAAGTGGGCAAAATAACCTGTTGGCATAGCCGCTGGGCCCTTCGATGGGAAAAACAGCCCATTGGGTAGCTTTGGTGGGCAAAACAGCATGTTGGCACAGTCGTTATGCACCTTCGGCGGGCAAAATAACCCATAGACGCGATAGCTCGGCCCCTTTGATGGGAAAAACAACCCGTTGGCACGGCTGCTAGGACCCTTCGGTGGAAAAACAACTCATTGGGCACCTTCGGTTGGCAGAATAGCCCTTTGGCATGCTTGCTAGGCAGCTTCGGTGGGAAAAACGGCCTGTTGGGCAACTTTGGTGAGTAAAACAACTCATTGGCACGGTTGCTAGGAACCTTTGGCGGAAAAACAACTCATTGGCACGGTTGCTAGGCATCTTTGGTGGGCAAAATACCCCACTGGCACTGTTTCTAGCAACTCTCGGTGGGAAAAATAGTCCTTTGGGCACTTTTGGTGGGTAAAACAACCTGTTGCTAAGACTGTTAGGCACCTTCGATGGGCAAAACATCCCGTTGGCATGGCCGCTAGGCCCTTTCGGTGGGAAAAACAACTCACTGGTAACATTCGGTGGGCAAATCAACCTGTTGGCACGGTCGCTAGGCACCATCGGTGGGCAAAACAACCAATTGGGCACCTTCCGTAGGTAAAACAAACCGTTGGCACGGTCATTAGGCACCTTCGGTTGGCAAAACAACCAATTGGCACAGTCGGTAGGCACCCTCGATGGGCAAAACAACCTTTTGTCAAGGTAGCTATGCACCTTTAGTGGGCAAAATAGCTCGTTGGGCACCTTTATTGGGTAAAACAGCCTATTGGCAATGTCGCTAGGCACCTTTGGTGGGAAAAACAACTCGTTGGGCACCTTTAATGAGTAAAACAACCTATTGGTAAGGTTTCTAGGCCATTTTGGTTTACAAAACAGCCCGTTGGCACGGTCGCTTGCGACTTCGATAGGCAAAGCAACCCATTGGCTCGTTCGCTAGGCACCTTCGGTAGGAAGAACAACCTATTGGCGCGGTCGCTAAGCAACCTCGATGGGCAAAACAACCATCGGCATGGTCACTAGGCACCTTTGGTGGGCAAAACAGCCTGTTGAAATGGTGGCTACGCATCTTTGGTGGGAAAAACGGCCCGTTGGGCATCTTTATTGGGGAAAACAGCCAGTTGGAATAGTCACTAGGCACCTTCAATGGGCAAAATAATCGTCGCTAGGCACTGTGGGTGGGTAAAACAGCCGGTTGGCATGGTCGCTAGGTACCTTTGGTGGGCAAAACAGCCAGTTGGCACATTCACTAGGCACCATTGGTTGGAGAAAAGTTAGTTGGGCACCTTGAGTGGGCAAAACAACCCGTTGGCATGGTCGCCAAGCACCTTTGGTGGGCAAAACAACCCGTTGGCATGGTCGCCAAGCACCTTCGGTGGGCAAAATAGCTTGTTGGCATGGTGGCTAGGCACCTTTGGTGGGAAAAATAGCCAGTTGCGCACCTTCGGTGGGCAAAACAGGCCGTTGGCATGGTCGCTAGGTACCTTCGGTGCGAAAAATATCACGTTGGCACACCTTTAGTGGGTAAAACTGTTCATTGGCACGGTCGCTAAGCACCATCGGTAGGAAAGCAACCAGCTAGCCCTACCGCTGGGCACCTTCTGTGGGTAAAACAACCCATTAGGCACCTTCTATGGGCAAAACAACCCGTTGGCACGGTGGCTAGGCACCTTCAGTGTGAGAAACATCCCGTTGGGGGTCCTTTAGTGGGTAAAACAACCTGTTGTCACAGTCGTTAGGCACTTTTGGTGGAAAAAACAACTAGTTGGGTGCCTTTGATGGACAAAATAGCCCCTTGGCATGGTCGCCAGGCACCCTTGGTGGGCAAAACAACTCATTAGCATGGTCGGTAAGTACCTTCGGTGGGCAAAATAGCTTGTTGACATGGTGGCTAGGCACCTTCGGTGGGAGAAACAGCCCGTTGGGCACCTGTGGTGGGCAAAACATCCCGTTCGCATGGTTACTAGGCACCTTTGGTGGGAAAAACAACTGTTTGGGAGCCTTCGGTGGGTAAAACAACCTGATGGCACGGTTGTTAGGCACTATTAGTGGGCAAAACAACCTATTGGTATGGTCGTTGGGCCCCTTCGATGGGAAAAACAGCCCATTGGGCACCTTCGGTGGGCAAAATAGCCCATTGGCACTTTCATTATGCACCTTCTGCAGGGAAAATAACCCATAGGCATGACAGCTCGGCCCCTTTGATGGGAAAAACAACCCGTTGGCACTGTCGCTATGCACCTTCGGTTGGCAGAGCAGATCGTTGGCATGGTGACTAGGCACTTCATTGGGCAAAATAGCCTGTTGGCACAGTTGCTAGGCACCCTCGATGGGAAAAACAGCCCATTGGGTACCTTCAGTGGGTAAAACAACCCGTTCGCACAGTCACTAGGCACCTTCAATAGGGAAAACAACCAATTGACAAGACCTCTAAGTACCTTCTGCGGGAAAAACAACTCATTGGGCACCTACGGTGAGCAAAATTGCTTGTTTGCACAGTTTTTACACACCTTCGGTGGGTAAAACAACCTGTTGGTAAGATCGCTAGGCACATTTGGTGGGAAAAATAGTTAGTTGGGCACCTTCGGTTGGAAAAATAGCTTGTTGGTATGGTCGCTAGGCACCTTCAGTAGGCAAAACAGCCCGTTGGCATAGTCGCTAGGCACTTTTGATGGGAAAAACAGCTAGTTGGGCACCTTCGGTGGGAAAAACATCCCATTGGCACGGTCACTAGGCACCTTCGGCGGGTATAACAATCAGTTGACATGGTCGCTGGACACCGTCGGTGGCTAAAATAGCCCGTTGGCATAGTGGCTAGGCACCTTCGGTGGGAAAAACAACCCATTGGCTTGGTCACTAGGCACCATCGTTAGGCAAAACAACCCATTGGCATGATCGCTAGGCACCTTTGGTGGGCAAAACAGCCCGTTGGCATGGTAGCTAGGCAAGCTTAGTGGTAAAAACAACCCGTTGGCACGGTCGCTAGGCATCCTTGGTGGGCAAAACAGCCTATTAGGCATGGTCTCTAGGCACCTTGGAAGGGCAAAACAGCCCGTTGGCACAGTCGCTAGACAATTTTGGTAGGCAAAACAACCCGTTAGCTCGTTTGCTAGGCACCATCGGTGTGTAAAACGACTAGTTGGCACGTTCCCTAGGTAGCTTCGATGGGAAAAACAACCCATTGGCATACCTTCGATGAGCAAAACAATTCGTTGGCATAGTCGCTAGGCACCAATAGTGGGAAAAACAACTCGTTGGCAAGGTCGCTAGGCACCTTCAATAGGCAAAATAGCCAGTTGGCACGTTCGCTAGGCATATTTGGTGGAAAAAAACCCGTTGGGCACTTTTAGTTAGCAAAACAGCCTGTTGACGTGGTTGCTAGCCCTGTTCGGTGGGAAAAACAACCCATTGGCACATCTTCGGTGGGCAAAACAATCCATTGGCATGGTCGCTAGGCACCTTCGGTTGGCAAAGCTGCCCGTTGGATCGGTCGCTAGGCAACTTTGGTGGGAAAAATAGCCAGTTGGCATACCTTCGGTGGGCAAAACAGTCCATTGGCATGGTCTCTAAACATATTCGGTGGAAAAAACGCCTATTGGCACGGTAGCTAGGCACCTTCGGTGGACACCATTGGCAACGGAGGGAAAAATAGCCCATTAGCACCGTCGCTCTGCACTATCAGTGGTAAAATAGCTTGTAGGCTACCTTAGGTGGGTAAAACAACCGGTTGTCACGGTTGCTAGGCAACTTTTGTGGGCAAAACAGCCCGTTAGCACATCTTTGCTAGGCAAAACAGTCTGTTGGCATGGTCAATAGGCACATTTGGTGGAAAATATAGCTCGTTGGCACACCTTCGGTGGTGAAAACAACCTGTTGCCACACCTTCGGTGGCCAAAACAGACTGTTGGGCACTTTTGGTGGGAAAAATAGCCTGTTGGGAACCTTCGGTAGGTAAAATAGCCCGTTGGCATAGTCGCTAGCGACCTTCAGTGGGAAAAACAGACTGTTGGCACAATCATTAGACTTCCCCCGTGGGGAAAACTACCAATTGGCATAATCGCCAGGCACCGTTGGTGGGCAAAATAGCCTATTGGCATGGTTGCTAGGCACCTTAGGTTGGCAAAACAACCCATTGGCACGATTCCTAGGCACCTTCGGTGGGCAAAATAGCTCGTTGGCATATTTGCTAGGCACCTTTGGTGGAAAAACGGCCAGTTGGGTACCATCAGTTGCCAAAACAGCCTGTTGGCACGGTTGCTAGGTACCTTTGGTAGGAAAAACAACCCATGGGCACCTTCGATGTGTAAAACAGCCCGTTGGCACGTTGTCTAGCCCCTTCAGTGGGCAAAATAGCTCGTTGGCATGGTCACTAGGCACTTCAATGTGCAAAACAACCCATTAGAATGATTGTTAAGTAGCCTCGAAGAGAAAAACAGCCCGTTGGGCACCTTCAGTGGACAAAACAGCCTGTTGGCATAGTCTCTAGACACTTCGGTGGGTAAAACAGCCCTTGGGCATCGTTGCTAGGCACTTTGGGTGAGTAGAACAGTCCATTGACACAGTCGCTAGGCACCTTCGGTTAGCAAAACAGCTAGTTGGCAAGTTCGCTAGGCACATTTGGTGGAAAAAACAGCATGTTCGTGCACCTTTGGTAGGTAAAATAGCCCGTTAGCATAGTTGCTAAACACCTTCGGTGGGAAAAACAGTCTGATGGCACAGTTGTTGCGCACTATTAGTGGGCAAAACAACCCGCTGGCACAGCCGTTGGGCTCTTTCATTAGGAAAAACAGCCCATTGAGCAACTTTGGTGGGCAAAACAGCCTGTTGGCACGGTAGTTAGGCACCTTTGGTGGGCAAAACAGCCTGTTGGGTACCTTCGGGAGTAAAACAATCCATTGGCACAGTCATTAGGTCCCTTTGATTGGCAAAACAGCCCATTGACATGGTCTCTAGGCACTTCAGTGGGCAAAACAACCTATTTTCACAGTTGCTAGGCACCCTCGATGGGAAAAACGACCCATTGGGCACCTTCGATAGGTAAAACAGCTCGTTGGTGCAGTCACTAGGCACCTTCGATGGGCAAAACAACCCATTGGCATGACCGCTAGGCCATTTCAGTGGAAAAAACAACCCGTTGCGCACCTTCGGTGGGCAAAATAGCTCCTTGGCATAGTTGCTAGGCACAATCAGTAGGCAAAACAACCCGTTGGCATGGTCTCTAGGCACCTTTGGGTGAAAAAATAGCCAGTTGGGCACCTTTGGTGGGAAACACAGCCGGTTGGCACGGTCGCTAGGCACCTTTGGTTGGCAAAACAACCTGTTGGCATGGTTGTTAGGCACCTTTGGTTAGAAAAACAGCCAATTGGGCTCCTTCGGTCGGAAAATATTCTGTTGGCATGGTTACTAGCCATCTTTGGTCAGCAAAACAACCTATTGACATGGTCATCAGGAGCCTTCGGTGGCCAAAACAGCCCGTTGGTACGGTGGCTAGGCACTTTTGATGGCCAAAACAGCCCATTGGCATGGTGGCTAAGCACCTTCGGTTCACAAAACAACCTTTGGTATGGTCCCTAGGCACCTTCGTTGGGAAAAGAACCCATTGGCACGATCGCTAGGCATCTTTGGTTGACAAAATAGCCTGTTGGCATGGTAGCTAGGGACTCCCGGTGGGAAAAACTGCACATTGGCACGGTCGCTAGGCACCCTCGATGGGCAAAACAGCCCATTGGGCACGGTTTCTAGGACATTTGGATGGGCAGAACAGCCCATTGTCACAGTCGTTATGCCCCTTTGGTGGGAAAAACAACCTATTGGGCACTTCTGGTTGGCAAAATAGCCCGTTGGCATGGTAGCTAGGCACCTTCGGTGGGAAAAACAGCCTGTTGGGCACCTTCGATGGATAAAATAGCCCGTTCGCATGATTGGTAGAAACTTTCGGTTAGTAAAACAACCAGTTTGCATAGTCATTAAGCACCTTCGATGGGCAAAACAACCTGTTGGCATGGTTGCTAGGCACCTTTGGTGGGAAAAACAACCAGTTGGGTACCTTTATCTAGAAAAACAGTTTGTTGACACAGTCGCTATGCCCCTTTTATGGGTAAAACAACCCATTGGGCACTTTTGGTTGGCAAAACAACCCATTGGCACAATCGCTAGGCACCTTCTGTGGGCAAAATAGCCCATTGGCACATTTTTTAGGCAACTTGGATGGGCAAAACAGACCATTGGCATGGTAGGTAGGCACCTTTGGTGGGAAAACAACCTGTTGGGCATCTTCAGCGGGTAAAACAGCCCGTTGGTACAGTCACTAGGTAGCTTTGGTGGGAAAAACAGCCTGTTGGCACACCTTTGCTCGGTAAAACAGTTTGCTGGCACGATCGCTAGGCAGTTTCGATGGAAAAACAATCCGTTGGCATGATAGCTAGGCACCTTCGGTGGGCAAAACAATTCATTGACATGCTCGCTATGCACCTTGGGTGGGCAAAATTGTAACACCCCACTCCCGTTGGACACGAACCTGATATCGATGGTGATATCCAAATCCGTGCCCCGCGAGGGTGGCGT
>JAOQMS010088374.1:0-20111 GCA_027563885.1 Erythroxylum longipes | reverse complement strand
TCCAATGGCTCAAATTAATAAATCCTAAAATCATGTATCTAATTTCCAGTGCCATTGGACAGTGCTTTTTCCTACCGATAACCAGTCAGTCTGCCACTTGGCATTTTTTTCTAGTCCGGAAAGTACCCCGAAATCTCCAGAAAAATTTCTAAAATTCTCCAAAAATTCAAAACTCACAAAGACACTCCAATTTAAATTTTCAAGCACAAAAATCATATTTTTCATAACAATTACATTTATTAACAAATTACTGGAAAATGTCATGAATGCATGTACAATCATTACATATGCAAAATTCACTATTCACGTGCGTATATGAATGCATGAACATAGCTAAACAATTTTAAACACTCCTAACTCGTTCCAAATTACTATCTTACCCTTTCCATCAGTGATGGGATGTTACAAATATAACATAAATTTATTAAAGCATATAATATAAAATACAAGAAATGCAAAAATGACAAACAATCTCTCCCCTCCTTAATTATATATGTATAATTTGAAAATTCCTCAATTTTGATATAATGCCTAAGTTGAAAATTAGTGGTTGGAATTGTAACAAATAAAGGTATGATTGCAATATCCAAC
The DNA here is from genome assembly GCA_027563885.1 of Erythroxylum longipes. NCBI lineage: Eukaryota > Viridiplantae > Streptophyta > Magnoliopsida > Malpighiales > Erythroxylaceae > Erythroxylum > Erythroxylum longipes. The sequence goes on along the minus strand of JAOQMS010088374.1, from coordinate 19,520 downwards.
AATCAATTTCATTAAAAAAAATGTGTAATTTTGGAAGTCCTAGAATTTCAAAATATAAACATTAAGAAGTGCCCAAAATAACAAAATAAAGCAAATTTAAAGATGTATCAATATAATTGGAAGGGAAACAACCTCAAATATTTTGAAAATTTAACTATGAATGCATCAATTTAAAAAGATAGCTTTTAATTGAGAAAATATTGAAAATCCACGAATTTGAAATTAAAAAATAACAAAAATTCAACTTCATGCTATTTTAATGAGAATTTTATGAAATAAGGTTGACGACTTTTAAGGAAAAGTGTTAATTGTATGGGGTTTTGGAGGATATAAAAATAAAAGATAATAATCAAAGAAGAGAGAAGGAGAAAGCCTTTAAATCATAAAGACTAGTGTAACCACTAATAGTTGTGATTTTTATTGTGTTTTAGGGTGTAATTTGTTAGGCATTTAGTGTGAATTTGAGTGTTGAGTGTGTATTTATGATTTAATTTTGTTAATTTATGTGTTTAAGTGTTTTTATGGGTTAGTATGAGTCTTTAAGCTTAGTTGTTATATTTTTGAGGTACCTTCATGTGTTTGTTAGTGTTTCAAGGTAAACGGAAAAGAACGAGATGTTACGAAGAGTTTCGAGCTAAAAACATAGGCCATGATCATGACCGAGGGGGATGAGCCAGAGCAGCCAGGCCACGATCATGCACTTTGGGCACGGTCGTGACAGAGAGCTTGGATCCAGTCCAGGATGTTCCACTTTGGGTCACGATCATGACAAAGAGGGTTAAGCGTTGGCCACGATTCTGGTTGGTAGGGCCATAATAGTGGCCTACATGGGCTAAAGTAAAAACTCGAGTTTTGTAAGATTTTTCGAACTGTTTCGACCTTGACTTAAACCTAGGGCATCCAAAGTAAAAATACATCATAAAGGGACAGAACCAGCAGTTGTGGAGAGTCAAGCAAGAGAGCCATCACATCAGCCAATTCTGAGAGAAAACCTAGAGAGAAATCGAGAGATTGAGGAAGGAGACGAAGTAATAGAGACATAGAGATGAAGCTAGACGCGATGTATTTCCCGAAATAGGTGGTTTCCCGCTTTCACTGCCTCGGCAATTCCATTCCCGACAGTATTTTGCGTTTATTCAATTTTATTGATGTATGAAATTGCAATATTCGTTGAGAATAGGTTGTATTAAATGTTGATTTTTATCTATACTCACCTTCGGGTTTTTAATTCTTGAGATTAATAAGTTTAATTGATTGTGTTATTTTTGATTTAATTGTGATTCAATTTCTACTCATAATAATTTGACAATAAACGAAGAGGGTGAGCAGAGTGAAAATAATCAATTTGGGCTAACGAGAGTTAGGTAAATTAATAGATAAGAATTGGATCAAAACGGTAGAATCGTGTAATAAGAGATCAAGCATAGGTTCCAGGTAGAGTAATAGACAATTTTAGAACTATTTTAGGTTATGGGTAAATTGTAAGTCGAGAGATCACAATTCTATAATTTAATATAGGGATCATTAGTTAGGGTTAAGGATTATAACTTAGGAGAGAGTAATCTACCTTAACTTAGGACCATCTAGATCCATTAATTCAATAATTGCATAACTGGTTAGATTTTCATTAGCTTCGGATTAAAATCCCCTTTCTCTTAATTGATAGTTTCTAGGTTGATTTTTGGATTGGGTTGTGTGATTTTGCTATTCTGTTGATATCTCTGCATTTTAATGTTCATAATTGATTTCTTGATTTATTTATTTCCTCCATTAGTTTATTTCTTTTGAATTATTGTTGTTTAGTACGACCTTAGATTTTAGGACTAGTTTAGCCTTCCTCGTGAGATCGATACCTTAGGCACTACGCGAACGACCTATATGTTTGTGGAATTTACCAAGGTTAATAAATATTAAAACTTAGCTTGTGTAAGCTTGCGAATAACCACAAGACTATACTGGTCTACCAAAGTTTATCTTAAATAGGATATTTGAAGCAATTTTGATCAAATGAAGAGGAGGCCAAAATTTTGCTTTGTACTTGTTACATTGTTGACCATGGAGCTATATTGGTCAAGAACTATGATTAATTTAAGATTAAACAATTCTTAACTTAGGACAAGTAGAATACAAAAAAAATCAATATTAAATAGCAGTGTCTAGGTGATAAATCTCCCTAAGTATCTTTCAATTATTAACCTTTTATTACGCAATCATATTATTGATCATTGGTATGTGGAAATTCCAATCTTATGTTAATAACTCTCTTAAGAATATTAACAACTAATTCATCAGCTGATTAATATAAATATTTCTAGTTAAAACCCTTAGGATTGTTTTATCAACTTGTGGATATACTATTAGGTTAGACCCCAATTCAAAGGATTTATGTTGGCCTATCTCTAGGTTTGCATGCAACTCCCTCTAATTATGGTGGATCTATTTATACAAAAGGATTTCTCAATCTCAATTATATGAAATTAAATCATGCACTAATATTCTAGATATATTAGGACAAGAATAAAACTCATAATTGAAACACAATAAATTAATCAATATAATTGTATTGAATAAAAGATTAAAACATATTGTTATCTTAAACTAGGGTTCCTCACACCTAAACACTAAACACGTTTAGTTACTTATAGAAAACAAAATCAAAGATAAACATAAAGAAAAAGAAAGGGAGAACAATTAAATCATAATTCTAAATCTCCTTTTTATTGAATCTTCTTGCAAGTTTGGACTTGATGTGACTATCTACCTGGATCTCTTGACGTATTCTTCATATTGTCCTTGTCCTTTGATCAAAATTGTTGCCTATCTAAGTGAATTATATCTCAAAACTACCATAAAACTCGGCTCTCCTTAATTTGCCTCCTCTTACGTCCTTTTATAGTAAAATTTAAGGTTTCTGGGATATACATTATTACTTATACATGTATGTGAGATGTCGTGTATAATAAAAAATACCTGAATTGGTGACTTTATATGGTATATAGACTTACCTAGGCAACATATACAACTGTGTATATCAACATACACAGGTATGTAACTCCAGTTGAGCATAACTAAAATTCTTCAATCTTCACACAATTATAGAGACTTATGTAGTCTTTATACAGGGTTATGTAGATCCTTAGTTACTTCAAATCTTTTTTCAATGCCACGATTTCATCTAAATTCTTCTCTTTTTGGTATATGAAGGAAATTATGACCTGTAAATGCACTTGGCATAAATTAAGTACCAACTATACAACAAAACTATAAAATATCAAGCAAAATATGTTAAATATGGGTGTATAATTATAGTCAAATATGCATCTATCAAACATCCCCATACTTAAGCTTTTTCTTTTCCTCAATCAAATTATAACCTAAATTATCAATCTTAAAATATCCATCCTTTATTAATCCTAATATGTTTATCCATAATCTAAATCATCAAGTCATATTAATCAAAGTAACATACAAGTAGAATCAAGTCATCCTAAAACTCTCTTCATAAGTCAATATTAATAATAATCACATTAAAAATCTTATTAAAATCAAAAGCATAAATATTTACACCCTCATTTAACTATGTTTGATAACATGCATAAAAGAATTAAAAGAGCTTAAAATTTTTCGAAATTAATTTTTAGGCTTAAAAAATCACACAAAAAATGGCTATATTGTGGGTAAATAATATTCAATTTTTCATTCAAATTGATTATTTCAACGAAAATAATAATATGACTTATAAAAGCTATTTTGTTCTAACTATCATCCTTTCGTATACTAATTTAAATCAATGATCAATAGTGAAATAAAGTATTTATGAAAATATTTTAACTAATTCAAGATATCAGTTAATAAGAGTCAATAACAAAAATTATAATAAGAATAAGAAAAATATTATCCCCTTGCCTATACTTCAAATTATACATTGTTCCCAATGTACACAATATAAGCATAAAAATAAAAAGTGAGAAAGTGGAGTTTGGTACTTCCATGAGTAATTAGATTTTTAAAGTCTAATTTTCATAAGTTTGGGACTGTCCTTCTGATATTAGATACTAACATCCTTGCAAAATATAAAGGATAAAGGACAAAACCAATAAAAGAAATGAAAATAACACTGAAAATAAATACCAAATATGAAAATATAAATAACAAAAATTAAAATAAAACTATCCAAATTCATGGCTTATCTTTTATGTAACGCTTGTTTAACGTCATTAGCTCAATGTACCTTGCATATTACCATCATCCTGGGTCTATGATTAATGGCTTCTTTACTTCCACTTCTTGGCTTGAGGCTTCCTCCTTTTTTTCTTCCTTTACTTTTGGAAGCTTATTTCCACTCGTAAGGGTGATTTATTCTATGATTATTAAGATGTGTTTCAGTAACACTAGGTAGACTCCCTTGTAGTTTGTCAGATAATATTCTCACCAGTTGAATAACTCGATTCACCAAGTTATGTATATAAGCCTTTGTTCTTTGATGCCTCATATTTGATTCTTGAAAAATTTTGATCATCATATTCTCCAGAGTTGGCTTCTTAACTTTCAACAATTATCACTATAAATATTCAGCTGAAGCGTAATCATTCCATCCATAAGTGTAAGAGTTGCTCCACTCTCAATTATAAATATTCTTGTATAGTGCACTTTAAGGTTGGTTGTGCTCACTTGGTTATCCCCACATGTAATTTGGTGCCTACTATTCATGATTATGATGGTTATTCCTAAAATTGTCGTAACATAACATGAAATTCAGTTGAGCTTCCAAAAATATGTGACTAAACCTTTCTTTCCAATATGGTGATGTTTCCAAAAAAGATGACACATCATAACTCCTTTAAGAGTATTACCATCCCCAGCAATGATGCCAAAAACTTGATTAGTCTCAAGTTAAGGTCAATATTAATTTTATCACAAGTGCACGATGTAGCAGTAGCTAGCACAGGTAGGTACTACTCGATCCCTTGAAGATAGTAATTATTAGTAGTTACCCTTTTTCTATTATCTAGCTTAAGGATCAGATTTTTGGATTTTACTAAAAAATAAAGCTAAAAAATAAAATAATTCTAAGATTAAATAATTCTAAACTCAGGGCAAGTATAATATAAAAAAATCAATGTTGTGATAAATCCACTAAGTATTTTTAAATTATTAACCTTTTATTATGTAATCATATTATTGATCATTGGACCATGGAAATTCCTATCTTATATTAATAAGTCTCTCGAGAATATTAATAGCAAATCCATCAGTTGATTAACATAAATCTTTCTAGTTAAAACCCTTAACATCGCTTTATCGATTTGTTAATTCTGCTACTAGGTTTGACCCTAATCTAGAGGATTTGTGTTAGCCTATCTCTAGGTTTGCATACAAATCTTTCCAATTATGGTAAATATATCCATACAAGAGGATTTCTCAATCTCAATCATATGAATTCAAATCATGCACTAATATTCTAAATATATTAGGAAAAGTATAAAATGTATAATTGAATCACAATAAATAAATCAATATAATTGCATTGAATAAAAGATTAAAACATATTGTTATCTCAAACTAGCGTTTATCACACCTAGACACTCAAAAAATTTAGTTACTTATAAAAAACAAATCAAAGATAAAGATGAAGAAAAACTAATAGAAAACAAATAAATCATAGTTCTAAATCTCACTTTCTCTTTTATTGCATCTTCTTGCAAGTTTGGTCTTGATGTAGCTATCTACTAGATCTCTTGATGTATTTGTTATGTTTTTCTCATCCCTTGATCAAAATCATCACCTTTTTAGGTGTCTTACACCTCAAACTTGACTTTCGTTACTTTGCCTCGACTAACATCCTTTTATAATAAAATTTAAAGTTTTTGGGATATACACAATTACTTACATGGGTGTGTGAAAGATCGTGTATAATCAAACACTTGAAAAGACTTACATGGGCAATATACAGAGTTATATATATCAAGAAACATGGGCATTTAATTCCATACCACCATAACTAATTCTTTATTCTTCACATGTTTGCAGAGACTTGCATAGTATCTATAAATGGTCGTGTAGGTCCTTAGTTACTTAAAATCTTTTTTCTATGCTATGATTTCATTTAAATTCTTTTCCTTTCGATCAAAAAAGGCAATTTTGACCTATTAATGCATTTGGACTGATAAGAAGAGTTTCCTTGGAATAATCTTCTGTGGAAAAAAACTCTTAATCCTATAGGCTCACCAATAACATAGCAAGTGATTAAAAACAAGATTAGGACCAAGAGTAGGTAGTTTGGTACAAATCATTCAACTTGTGCATTATAAAAGGATGCTGATGAAGATAAAAATGATCTCTTTTTTCTATACGAATATTCAAAAGCAGTATGGAGTAGCATTCAATATATGATTGTAGAGGAAAATTACAAATATCATTAGGAAGCTTTGAACTAGTTCATCAACCTTACTAAACATAAAAAGCAAAATGAAATGCTACTCAAAACAAAATTTGATTTGTGCTTAATTATTTATGCATTTACTCCACAACACTTAGTGATTAGAGCTATGTAATGATTAAGATACTCATTTTGGTTCATATTTAGGTACAAGTTGGAACCACAAGAACTAAAATGGGTTAAAAAGCACATTCCTTGAACTATCCTCTTAATGTTCAAACTCATTTTTCTTTGTACAACAGGAAGGAGATGGATTAGGGTGAAGATGGGACATGAAAATGAAGAATTAGCATGATCTACAAGATGCATGGAGGTGCAATGACTTACACGGCCATGCATAAATTCGATCGTTTCATTTTTCTTTGGATGCATGATTGGACGCACAGCTAGTTTTTCATATAAATAGACATTTGAGCAACCAAAGGACATGTGAATCATTTTTGAAACATGAAAGGAGGCAGTAACCTCACTTCTTTAGGATCTATAGAGGGCTATTCTTCCTTCTTCCAATTCATAGGGGAAATCAAAGCTGAAGAACTCATTTGAGCATCTCTTTATTGTGTATTGTTGATTCTCTCTCTCTAGAGATTTTTTATGTTATTCTTAGCTTAATATTTTGGGTGTTTATGTATCAACAATTAATATTCTCATTCTCAATAGATTCTTTATGTATGAACTCATTGCCATAATATGGAATACAATATGTAATAGTTGTATTTTCAATTCACTTGTAGTAAACTAATGGTCATGAATCATTAACGATAACATGACATAGGTTAAAGGGCCTGAGCTTATGTGGTTGTTACCTAAATTAATCTATTTTCCTAGTTTGTAATGTGACTATCCTATTAATTCTAGAGAGCTTATTGTAGGTTGTTTTATAGCTAGGTTTAGTCAAAGACCTTATTTTAATTAAACACGAAGTTAGGAAGAATCGGGGTTAACATAGCTTATTGTTAACTTACGATTAATAGTTTCCAAGAGGTGTGAAATCAACAAGATGATGATGTATGTTTCTCACTTTTAAGTTGTTTAATTTAAATTTTCTTTTGTTAGTTCAATTTTCTTTATTTTGTCTTTTGATTTCAACTCAAAACTACCCATAACCTAAACATCTATTCTTTTTATTACAAAAGCTACACATACACTCTCTATAGATACAATCCCTACACACCACTAATATAAGTTTAATTATGCAAAGTTAGGTTTTATTTTCTAGTGCATTCGGTGCTTATCAGCATTTTCCATCACAATTTACACTCTTTGGAAGGAAAGAAATAGTAGAGTGTATAAAAGTGTTGAAGAGGATAAGTACTAGCTAGTTGAGAAAATACTTAACTGGATTAAAGTTGTCATCAATGTAAAGAATGCATAAAATTTACTCTCCTTATATATGAACAACAGATAGAACTTATAATTAATATGATATATTGGTCATTAAACTGATCTGAAGTGTTTTTATCCCTTTTTGGTTTTTCCAATCATGCTGGAAACAAAGAGATAGTCAATGAATTAGAAATCATTGTAAATATGAGAAAGCTTTTTCTAGAGTTAATACAATTTATTCATTTTTCAAAAAAAAAAGCATCAAATATATAACAAAACTATAAAATATCAGCCACAACATGTTAAATATGGGTGTATAATTATATTCAAATATGCATTTAACATATTGTTAGATCCTTATCTTCTTATATAGCTTTAGAAGTTACCTAAGAAACTTTCTTAATAATTTAATGTTAGTATAGGTCTTTCTACGTCTTTTAAGAGAATTAAAAATATCATAACTAATTTCTATGTATGCCAAATATCATAACCCATTTCACATGTCGAGACCCTATTAAATTCATTTATTCCAAAAGCATAAAATAAGATGTATATGGCCCTACTATTTAAGGATACTAATCTCCTATCTTGCAGTTCCAATTCTTCATTTAATTTGGGTACATTCTATTACCCACATTTTTATAGGAATAAAGCGACCATTAGAAACTATTTCCTATAAGTCTACACTTTTATCCATTAGAAAGAATCTCATCATATTTTTCTGATAAAATAATCCCTCGATCAAAGAAAGGTGGCCTAATCATGCTTTTTCCCTCTTAGTTGAAACATGGTGATAATGCTCCTAAATATATCACTACGATCTTTGTTATCGAATTTATTTAGAAAACCAGCTTAATATACACATTCTGATACCACTTGTTAGTCTGTAATAGCAACTAAGAGGGGGTTTGAATTAGGTGTTTACAAAATCCAACAAATTTTCTAACCAATTTACTCAATTAATAATAATAATCAACATTAACAATGATAAGAAAATTGCTTGAAGTAAATTTATCAATCACTTGAACAATAATTTAAAAAGGATAAGGAAGAATTCCACTATAATATTGGTTTCAAGCTGAAGAATAACCTTTGTACAATCTTTTTTGTGAAAGATTAACTCTTATCAAAATATTGTTCCAAGGTGAAGAGAAACCTCAATACCACTTGAATTACCCTAAGTACAATATTTAACCCTCCAATGAAGTATTACAACTAAAAAATATCTCACTTGTTCATTTAATCACTTCAAAATGACTCACACACACAAATGTGACACAATGATGCTTAATTGATTGAAAGACTCTTTGAAATGTGCACATACAACACCCAAAACCTTCTTGATGTTAAAAACAATGAGAAAAAACCTAGTTATAGTATTTTGGGACCAAAAATAGTCATTGGAGTCAAGAACTAGCTTTTACAAAGACTATATATAGTGCATTAATTGACCGAAATAGCAGGTTGATTAGTATGCATTTATAGTAGCAAATTCACTATCTGTTAGAACACTGGTTAAATAGTACATATATTAATCGAACAATATGGCACATTGGTTGATTGATACATAGAATAATGTTGACACAAATTCAAAATACATCAATTTTAATAACTTTAACCTATATTGGTTGACCACTAACCCATATAGGTAAACTAATCACCCCAAAAAAGTGATTTTAACAACTTCAAATGCTTAGAACCAATTTTTTTAATTGAAATATGATTTAAAAACTTACCAAAATGTTCCTAAAATATTATTTGAAAGATTAAAATGCTTTTATGTTAAATCAAAAGCTTCAATGCCTCTTGATGAATTGAAAGGCTCATATAATGAAGTGAGAAGAAAGATTATACATAATGAGCCTTTTGGATCATCAAATTAATAAAGTGATATTACAAATAATAATACAAAATGTGAATTGATCTTTAAGAGACTTGACCTTTTTTTCTTATTTTGATCTATATTTCATCGATTGGAAACTTCGACTTTTCTTTATCAAATTCATACATTATCTTTTTGATTTTATGACTTTATTTTGTTGTAATATTGCTTTTCATCAAAATAATAAACTCATTAGTAGTAATTATGCTTTGTTAACATCATAACATCAATTGAAACCTCCTTTGGTTCAACAATTTCAAGTACTTAGAGGTAATCGGTCAAAGATGGTAGGCTTCATCTTCATTACAAAGAAACAAGCCTTGTCAGTACCCACATATCACTTTACCAACACATTTTTCTGAAGAATTTAGAAAAATAAATTCATTCATATGTTACAACAATAAAATTGATAACCTAGAAGTTCCAATTTTCTTTTAACTTTTTAAAATTTTGGACCAACTTCTTTAAAATTATTTTAATTTATTAAAAGTTTCATTAAGTATTCTTATTAATATAATTATTTACTTTCACGAGAACAATTATTTATAATAAAAGTCCGTTTGATTTATAATATTTTAATGAGATTATCAATAGATCGAATTATTCTATAGGTGTTTAAAAATGATACAAGTAGCTTAGGTAGAAGGGTATTGTAATATTAAGGTCAAATAATTTTTCATTTGTAGTGCTTCATCTTCTTATTTCATTTTCAATTGTAAAAGAGACTAGAAGAAGCATTTTTTGTTATGTTTTCATTTTCATTACTACTAATGTTTCTCTTTCTGCTTGCTTTTTCTCTTTCTTAGATAAAGCCACCAATGTTTTTGACAGGGATGTTACACCTTAAGTTGATACAAAGGGATGACAAAGATGAAGCACTAACTTTTATTACCTTAATATTAGGTTTGGGAACTTAGTATTTGATGAATAGGCTTACATGAACCTCCAAAAGTTTTATTGACAAGCTATAAATAGTATATAGACAAAAATATCAAATATATTACAAAATATACAACCACCAAATGAAAATAATAATATGCTTATGCACAAAAGTATCAATACCAATAATGGATAAGTCACGTCTTCACTTTAATATGACAATATCATCAACGAGTATAAAATATCATGCCTTAAAGACTATATTAGGACTCGATATTTCTAATACTATGTCTATGTAAAGAAAATACCACAACTTATAATAAATAATTCATATCTTCACTTTAATATTATAATACCATCATCAAGTTTACAAATATCATACCTCAATATAAAAAATACCATAACCTTATGCATCCAAAACTAGGACTATGAACTAAAAGTTATTTTACCCATGAAAGATAAGTCACACCTTCAATTTTTTATAAAAATAACATCCCTAAGTATAAAGTATTATATGCCTCAATGAAAACTATATCAAGACATTATATATCCAATATCACACTTTTGAACTAAAAATAACACCACCCATAATGAATAAGTCCCTCCTTCACTTTTATATGAAAATATCATCATCAAGCTTAGAAAATACCATGCTTTAATAAAAACTATACCAAAACTTCATATATCTAATACTATACATATTTACAAAAAAATCACCACCTATAATAGATAAGTTAATATCAGAATCACATCATCGAGTATAAAGAATAACATGCCTCAATAAAAATTATACTAGGATGTTACAAATCCAATACAATGCCTATATATATAAAATATCATCACTCATAATGAATATGTCATAACTACAATTTAATATTAACATACTATCATAGAGTTTAAAGAGTTTCTTGCCTTATTAAAAACTATACTAGGACTCTATATATCCAATACCATGCCTATAAGCCAAAAATAACACCATTTATAATATATAATTCACACCTTCAGTTTTTTATAAGAATACCACCACTAAGTATAAAGAATATTCAGACTTAACAAAACTATGCCAAGACTCTATACATCCAATGCTATGTCTACGTACGAAAAATACTACCGCCCTTATCCATCAATCATTACCTTTCTTTATGGCATACGATATTTTCCAACCGCTGAACTCAAACTCTCAGCCAACTTAACCTTCTCCCTCCTCTACTAGATTTCACCCCTCTTTTGAATCCAATCCCACTTGTCAACTAAAGGACCCCACTAATCTTCCCATAAGGAGATCATGGGTTCAAGTTGCTGCGAAATCCAAATTTGAGCTTAAACTAAAATTCTATCCCCTATTGAATATTTAGATATTAGAATTGTGTCCCCTCCATTGGATATTCTCAAAGAACGAGCCAACAAATGGAACTCAACCTTAACTGGTTTTTTTAATAAAAGGGTAGCATTCCTTTTCATGAAAAAACAGGCAAAGGTTAACTAGAAGTAGTATGGATTACAGGACATTCTCATTGATAGTTATGACGTTTTCTTATTCAAATTCTCCACTCATGATGATGCAAAGAGAATTCTAGAAGTAAGACCTTGGCATGTGAACAATAAGACATTACTGCTTCAAGTTTGGAGACTTGGAATGAAATCGATGATATCAAGAAAGAACACATTCCCTTTTGGATCCATATTAATGATGTACCTCCTAATATTGGACCACCACTAGCCTTAGTTACCTAAAAAGTTTCATTGGCAAGCATATTTTCATGGAACAAGCTACAAATGAAGTTAAAATAATTTGTTTTACTAAAATTCTCATTCTTGTTTCATCCATGGCTAATTTACTAGAATTTATTCCTATTATTTGACTGGATGAAAACTTTTAACCAGTTAAAGATCAAATAAAAGTATCTTGTACTTGGAAACCATAAATTATCACTAAGAAAATCTAGCAACAACCTGATAACCTTTTAAAAACTAAGAGTACTAACAAATTATGGGACTAAGCACTCTTGCTAACACTCCTTAATCAGCATCCTTTAACAATCTAAGTGAGACAAGCAGCCATGCTGAGAAAGTTACAAAGTTTAGTGTCTATAGTCCAAAAAACAACTTCTATAAAGCTCAGAACACCAAATTCATACCTACAGAAGCTCAAAAAAATTATCAAATAAATGTTATTTTTGGTTCTTAAAGTAAGAATACAGCTGAGTTAGAGAACATCCAACAAGGTTTTGAACCTGTGATTAGAAGGAAATAAAATATAAAAAAGAAGGCTCCAGTTATGAAGTTGAACTCGTGAAGATATTAGGATAGAATATCGGAAGAGCTAATGCTCCTCATAAAAATTTTTGATTAGAGGCTTGATATCTCAAAATAAAATTGTAATTGTTGGTATTTTAGAGTCCCTCTGAAGCAACGAAATTATAAACTCCTAGAAGTCTTGTAATAGCCTGTTTTCTATACTAAGGGTTAGATTCTTAGACTATAGCACATGAGTAATATCATTGAGAATTTATGAAATTTATTTCATTCACATGCATACCATTAGCATACACATATGAATTATGATTTCGTATACATTTCAAAGATATTATATGCACTCAATTGACAGGTTTCGGGATATGAAAGGTTTAAAGTAGTAAATTTGGAATTAATTGCTATCATTAGAAAATTGATGAATTAAAATGTATATTTAGACTAGGAAAAATGTCAAGTGCCAAGGCAAATTTACATATGAAAAATTAGGATGACTAAGCCTATGAAATAAGTGGCAAATGGCATAGGTAATTAAGTGAAATTTAGCAAGGGCAATTAATTAAAAAATGACAGCAATGATTGAGTGACAAATGGACCAGTAACTAGGTGACAAATGGCAGCCTATTAACAAATTCCATTGTCAAAGAGTGACACCTAGAACCTAATGAATTAAGCTACTGTAGGAATGTTTTCTGCTGTCTTCATTCTTCCTCTCCACTAAAATACTCACACTCCCATAGCTCTGAAATTTTTATTCAATTATATTATTTACCACTCCAAAATTGTCATAAAATCCTGCATCAAGATAGCTATAATTTACTATTTTCTATCCTACTGTCTTCTTGTTGCTAAAAAACCAACCTACTTCTATCTAGTATTTGAGATGATCTTGTATGCATGAAAGGAAAACTGGACTTGATGTATGGAGGTGGAATTTGATCTTAACAAGTAAGTGGAAATCTAATCTTTGTGGCATATTATGATAGAACTTGATGATGATTGAATTAGGATGGATTATATATGATGTTGATGATGAAGTGTGCTGGAATATGATGGACGAACTTGGATACTTTTATGCTTTGTTCTTGATGTATAAAAACATAGGTTATAGGTTATTACATGGATGAATTAGATAGGGATTTGAATTATAATGAAGGTGAATTTATGCTAAAGAAAAGTGCTAGTGTAGTGTTCTTGAAATGGGAAAGAGCTAGGGTTACATGTATGATAATGAATAATGGTTTCTATTTTATTTTTTTGCATGAAAAACAATAGTTTATGAGCTACCAATTGAATAATTTTTATTTGGAATTGTAGATGAAATTGATGAGGAATTTATTATAATCAAGGTATAATTGAGGTATATTTAATGGACTATTAAGACGATGTTTTAAATTTGGTATAAATATGTTAAAATTTGGAAACAATTTGAAGGAAATGGATGGTGAACCTTCGTTTCACTCATCCTGCAATCGTGGGAAGGTCCGCCATTATCGTGGGCAATGCTTTGGAAATGAAATTTTCTATTTTGTGTGATTATTGAACCAACTAAGGATAAGTTTCTTTACTTTGGTGCATTTGGACTTGATTGAGGCTTTAAATGAACTCAGTTTGATGTTGGATTAGTTAGTTAAGTGTTTGATAAGTTTAGGTTATTAATTGATGTTACAACTTAAGGAAAGGATTGATTAATAATAATGTATCTAAATATGGAAATTATGATTTGTTAAAGGAATAAAGGCATTCTTTTGAATACAAATGTGATCCAAAGGATATGAATAATGAATTAGGAATGAGTGAATGAGAATTTGGGAAATTGATCGTCAGCATCCAAATATTATCGGATCATCAAGGCAATAGCTTTTCTGTAGCGTACTGTGACTTAACCTAGATGTTTTCTCACTATGACTGAATTGTTTTCGATTAAATTTTAGATATTAAACTATTATTGATATGATTGTGATAATTTCATAAATTGATGGTTCGAGGAGTTTGATATTTGGGATTGTATTGGAAGTGCTTTCAAATTGTATGTGAATATGGAAACTGTGTACTCAACTGAATGTTGAATACTGGACTTAAATCCGATGAATGTTGTAGCACCCCACTTTCACCAAGCACGTATCCGTGCATCTTGAGGACATTCAAACACACATCCTGTGAAAGCGGTGCACTAAAGTAGTCAAACAGAACTCATTGCAAATTTTTCTCAAACATCACATACATTTTATAAAAAAAAACCAATAATCATTAATGGCCCATTTTATTTATAAACATCACCCATTACAATCGTTATTACAAACTCACACTTGCTCAAACATTAAACACATTGTCAAAATTTCAATAATCTTTTGGGCCTATTATAAAATACAAAATGTCTTTGAGCATAACTGTTATTACAAACATAATTTATTTATACAATAAATGAAGCTTACATAATAATACAAATTTTATAGAAAATATATATAGACGTTAACTGATCCTAACCTCTATCTTTTAATTGAATGCAGTGGTTAGACTTTAATTTTTCTAATTGGAGATCTCCCTGAGCCTGAAAAAATGTTGCAATATTGGGTTGAAGAGGGCTTGAGAATGGTAGAAGGCCTATAACTGATACAGGATACTGTAGATAAGGTGAAACTGATCCTAAGTAGAATAAAAGCAGCTCAATATAGATAGAAAAGCTATGTGGATCAACACCGAAGGGATATGGAATACAGTATAGGAGACAAAGTGTTTCTGAGGGTCTCACCTTGGCAAGGAATGTTGAGATTTAATAAGAAGGGTAAGTTGAGCCCTAGGTATATTGGTCCTTATGAGATCATTGAGAGGATAGGACCATTGGCTTACATATTAGCCTTACCGAGTAAGATGTCTCAGATACATAATGTATTCCATATGAGTATGCTCAGAAGGTATCGGTCGGATCCGATGCATGTGTTACCAGCTTAGGAGATCAAAATATCTAGTAATCTGAGTTATGTTGAGGAACCGACCAAGATAGTGGGATATCTAACGAAATAGATGAGAAATTGAGTAATTCCATTGGTGAAAGTCCTTTGGAAGAATCACTAGAGTAAGGAAACTCCTTAGGAAACGGAGGAGCACATAAGGAGACAATATCCCCACCTGTTCAAACAATCAAGTAAGAATTTTAAGGACGAAATTTCTTAAGGAGGGGAGAGTTGTAACATCCTATTATCCCATGTTAAGGGTTAGGACCCTAGAATACGATGCATGAGTAATTAATGAGAAGTTAGAAAGTGCATTTCATGTTCATGCATAATATGATGTACACATATGTGAATATTAATGTTTTCACATTAAAATGATTGTATATGCATTCATTGACATTTTTCTGGTATAATTGATTTATAAATGTGATTTTTGATATGAATTGTGGTTTATATGTATTGAAAATTGAATTGGTATGAATAAGTATTGATTTAGAAATTTTGGCAAAATTTAGAAAATTTTTGAATTTTTGGGTAAATTTTGAACCAGGAAAAATGCCAAGTGGCAGGACATTTGATAAATAGAAGAAGAATTAAGATTCAAATGATAGTGGAAATTTTTATAAATGACATTAGGATTTATTGACAAGTGTCATTGAAATTTAGGAGACAATTGGATTAGAAATTGAAGACAACATGGACTAGTTATGAAAGTGGTCCAAATGGGACCATAGGAAGGTGACAAGTGTCACTCCCACTCACCACACAACCTCCACTCACGTTATACACTATTTAACCTTGAAATACCATTTTATTATTTTGTTCCTTGCTTTTTCTTTTTCTCTTCATGGCTTTCTTCTCCATCTCTTCTCTTATTTTCTTCATTTCCATGACATTTACCACCTCCATCAAAGTAAGCTTTGCTCTCACCCTCCTTGCTACTATCATTTTTATTATCTTCTTAATTTCCACTAGAAAACCTAATTCTCCCAACCTATATAATGATGTTTGTGGGTTGTATGGAAAGCTAGGGTTAAGTGTGACTTGAAGAGTTTGAAGATTTTGAAGATAAATCAAGTAAGTTATTCTTTAATCTTCATGGGTATTATTAAATGGAACATGTATGATAAGAAATTTGATGATTGATTATGAGTTTCTGCATATGTGTGTTAACGTGGGTGTAGTGTAGTGATGAAGAGATCATGCTCTAAATTTTAGTGAGTTAATATTATTCATGAATTGTTTGGTGAATGAATCAATTATGATAATGAATCAAGAGATGAAGATGATGAAACAAGGAAGTTAAAGTATGATGATGTGTGTGTGTGGATGAAGAGATAAATAGAGTTATGTCTTCCTTTATCTTAAGATGAATGATTATTCATGGGTTTAAAGCCAAAGAAAAGGCTAGTGTATTGTCTTGAAATGAGAAGTAGGATGATAGTTTGGAGATAAGGTAGAGTTGAAAATGAAGTTAAATGTGTGCTAGAATATGTTAGATGGAGTGTTTTTATTGAACATACATCTGTATTTTATCCATGTCTTGATCTGTAGATATCCAAATCAGATGGATTTTGATTTAGAGTAAACTAGAATCATATGGCTACATTTTTTATGAAGGAATCAAATTCTAAGACTATCTTTAAGAGTCTTGAAATTTTTCTTGAAGTTGAGCACCAGTTTGTAGTATTTTGATTATAACGTGCATGATATTGAACCGAAATGCATGAATTTGATGTCATTAGAAACTTCAGACAGATAAGAACATTTTTTTATAAGAAAGTATTGTCTAATACCTCATTTTATGGGTCAAAATGGTCATACAAAACTAAACTAAAAATCTATCTTGAGAAAAACTAGAAAACTGTAGGATTAATGGGAGATTAGTTTCTGTCACAATCGTGCCAGGGGATGCCACGATCATGGGTAATGATTTTTCATTCTAATATGTTCATTATGCAATGATTGAACCAATTAAGGATGAGGTACATAATTATTATGTTTTCGGACATAATTAGGGCTTAAAAGGAACATAATTTTGATGTTGGAAAAGTTAGTTAAATGTGTGATAAGTTTTTATTGATCTTGATGTTATACTTTAAGAAAAGGATGCTTAATCTCAATGCATATTAAAGTGTTAAATGAGGAAATAACATAATGAATGAATTGTTTGATGCATTATTAATGAGATACGCTATGGAAAGAGATAGCATTTCATAAATTATGAAATTAAGTTATAAATGATAAATCAAATGAGTTGACTTTTGTGGAGTTAATGTAATCAATATGGTACTTGAATTAGTACAAAATGAGGTCGTATAATAATATGTGAATTTGGGAGATGTGAGGAGATGTGTTGAATTCATGAAGAAAAGAAGGAAGAAAAGGTAGGGCACGATCGTGGCCCTCACTCCACGATCATGGCCTGATAGAATACGTTTCTATCACGATCGTTGCCCTTCATCGTGGCCTAGCCATAAAGAGTTTCTGTCATGATCATGGCAGGAGCGCCATGATCATGGCCAGCTCCAAAGGTTTTTATCACGATCGTGGTCAGACCTATAAAGAAAAAGAGTTGTATTTTGAGTAAAGTATGAACCAATTAATGCTATGGAGTTCCCATATAAGGTCTTTAGGCTTAAATGAGTTCTTGAATGAACCTAGTTGATGTTGAAAGAGGTGATTAAAGTGTACAAAGAGTATTAGAGATTATAGAATGATTAAAAGGTGTTGTTAATTGATTATAAGATATGTATTAAGGAAATATACGTGGGAATTTGTCATTGAACATGCATTATACATGACATATATATATGTGCTTATGATCAATTATTCATATGAATGTGCAAAGTAGTAATGGTAAATGTATATGTTTGCATATTATAGAATAGCACATTGATCAACCACTTCCAAACGTTGTTGGGACTTCAAGGCAATAAGCTAACGGAAGCAAACAGTGAGTAACCTAAGATGGTCTCACTATGATTGTTTGTTTATTTAATTATGTATTGAATTATTATGTGACATGTATGCACTGATTCCCAACCTTGAATGTCCGAGGTGTTTGATGCTTGATTACCATATTTGGAAGTGCTCATTGTATGTGAATGTGACGAAATAAGTGATACTCAACTTGTATGTTGAATTCCGGACCTAAGGTTTGATGAATATGAATGAGAAAGAGAACATGAATGTGACTGAATGAGCATGATCGATTGAATATATGTGGTGCATACCATTACTTGAATGCATGAATGCATGAAAGATAAAGAAAGTTGTGATTGGATTTGCTAGTGAAAAAAAGCTTAAAGCCTTAAACATTTGTGGTAAGAGCCTAAGGCTTAATGTATAAAGAGCCATGTATCCCTAATGGTAAGGACAGTATGATAGAGCCCGGTATTTGCAACGGATATGGGACAGTGAAAAAGGCACTCGATCACAATAATGAAATAAATGAATGTGAGTCTCATGAACATTGCATATACGCATGATGTATATATGTTGTTGGCCCCCTGAAATTTTTTTTCGTTAAATTAAGCATAATAGTTTATGGAATAAATGCATAGGAATGAATTGAGGGCATTTTTGGCATGTAACTTAAGTACCAAAAGAGCCTAATCTTATAAGGAAGGGTAAAGTGGACTTTTGGGACTCATTAAGGGTACATTGGGAAAAAAAGAATTTTGGACTTGTCATCTTAGAAGAGTGAAAAACGTGAATTGCAGAGAAAAGAAGAGAAAGAAAAGAAGAAGAGAGGTTTCGGTGAAGAGTGAAAAGAATAGAGCTT
>JAOQMS010088363.1:0-18192 GCA_027563885.1 Erythroxylum longipes | reverse complement strand
TAAGGTGTTAATAACAAGAAAGAAGTGATGGTTCAATTCTCCCCTCAAAACAAAAAATGATACTACTTTCATATACTTTTAACTAAATATCATTTTGTGAAAATTTCTTCCATTAAAATACCAACTAAATAGAAGACCTTTTAACCAAAGAGAGACATGTAAGGAGTAAAATGAAAATTAATTTATTTATGTGAATTTTTTGGTTTATTTCTTACAACTAATCAATTGGATGTATTTAAATGACACTATTATTTAAAGACATTCTTTATTTTTTACATATTAAAATGTGTATGATAAATTCAATAAGGTAAATATATATTACAAATATAATTATGACGAGATTCATGTTACTTTTATATCTCTAAATTGTCTCTAATCATTGTTCTATTAAAACTAAATGCTAATAGAGTATAAAAAGACTAGTACACATTATGTTTTTCTTTTCCCTTATGAAGGAAGCAGTCGATTTCATAAACCAAACTGTAGAAATATTTAAACAAACATGTAGGTATTTTTTAAAGAAATAAGTTCAATTAATTGACCTCATATGAGAATTTCATTTGGTACATTACTTGTATGCTTATGGAAATTTTTACTATGATGATTATATAAGTGTTCCTTTGACTTAACATCTTTAAAGGTATCTCATATATGGATGACTATGTTTTGGTACTTTATATGGTTGATTTCTACCCTAGAGATCTCACAGGCAAGTGCACCTATCGAACTATAGTATAATGTCAGTGAATATCAAATGTTGAACCCACAGGGACTATATGTACTGGTAATTATCTCTTTTTTATTCTTTGACTGAAACATTAAGATGAAGATTTAATTAAAACCAAGCTAAAGTTCAACAAAATAATAAACAAAAACTCAGATGACACTAAGATTAATCAATGTCAAATAAATAATACCTAGGTAGTGCATCCCCCTAAAATTTCTTAGGTATTAGCTCTTTATTATACAATTCAATTACTAACAATTGGATTGTGAAAATTCATATCTTATGTTAATATCTTTCTAAAAACTATTAAACAACTAGTTCTCAATTGATTAACTAAAATCTCTTTCTATTCAAAACTCCTAATATTGCATTAATCGATTCGTATATATCACTATTAGGTTTGAGCCTAATCCAAAGGATTTATATTGACTTATCTCTATAGTTGCATGTGGCTTCTTCCAATTATTGTAGATCTATTTATGCAAAATGATTTCTCAATCCCAATTATATGAAATCATACATTGAATTAATATCACAGATATATTAATTTAAGACTTAAAATAAATAATTAAATCATAATGAATTCACTATCAAATTGCATTAAATAAAGAATTAAGTCACAAGGTCCATCCCAATTTATGGTTCATCCTACCTAGGCACTAAAAAAATTTAGTTTATAAATATAAAAAACAAAACCAAAATTTCAAAAGAAGACTTAAAAAGAAAATAATCCATTTTGTATCCCCTTTTCTCTATTATGATCCCCTTAAACCATGATGGAAGGATGCTCTTTATTAGATTGCTAATGTAATCCTTGTATTTCTGCCATCCTAGGTTTAGAAAGTGTATTTAGAACTTCAACTTTTCTTCTTAACTTCAACTTCTATCTTTTACTACACGTAAATAGCCTTCATAATTGCCTTTTATAGTGCAAATTAGGATTTTTAGAGTGCACACCTGTGTGAATGACCATGTCCTTAAAAAACTCTTTAAAATAACATGTAAACATGTTCTTCAGAGCATACATAGTTAGTGGACATGATATGACGTACAAGGGCTTGTTGACCTTTACACGTGTGAAATAACGTCTTTGAAGCTATACATGCGCACAAGGACTTACACAGTCCTTCACACAGCCGTGTATATGACTTATACAGATGTTTCCTTTATCAATATAGACGTGTCCCTAAAATATCTCTAATTCTTCCATTTTCTGTCTCAAGTTTGCCTTAATTTTTCTCTTTTTCACATATGAAAGCAATTGACACCTAATAATACACAACAAACAAAATAAGTACCAAAAATAAAAAAATCTAACAATCAAGCAAAATACACTAAAAATGAGAATAAAAACATAGTTTGTTAAACATTTATCACTATTACTTATAGGTTATTCTAGTCAAGGGTCGTTGAATTGGTAGTTATTGGATAAAATATATACTATATGGAGATAGTTAAGTGATCAATATATGATTCATCATCCTAAAATGATTAAGGATAATATTCTATTTTTCTTGATTAGTATTAATTTGAGAAATCCTTGGGAAAAGTGGTATGATATTTTGTAAAATGGTTTATAAGTATCATTAATTTAATCAAATGCTAATGGTGGATAATTAACATGATTAGATTCAAATAGAGAAGAAATTAATTTTATGCTTTATGTCTAACGAAAACATTTTATGATCAATTGATTATATTAACGAGAAAATTATGTACAAAAAAGGTTATTTAAAACTACTTTGTCTTTCCTAAATATTTTGGTATTTATAATACATTGTTAGATGTTAATCTTGAACTATAGATATTATAGAATTAAAGATGAACTAAAGGAGTTTGATTTATCTAATCCGAAATATGATTTAGAGTTATAATTTATATCTTTTTCAACATATATAAAAACCTAGTAAGTCACACACAAAAAGCATATTGAAGAGGAATAAAAGGTGTTTTTAATCAATTTGGACTTGATTGTAAAGTTTAAGAAATTTTAGAATTAAATACGACATATTTACTAAATAAGGACCAATATGAGATATTAGATCTTATTTGAGTCTAATTAGTATTTAATTATTTTTAATTAAAGTTTAATTTGAATTAAATTTCTAAAAGGTCTAAAACCCATTATAAATATACTTACGCTCTAAAGGAGTTAGCGCTTCTTGCCTAACCCTGTCTACACCACTTGTAAAGTTCTTTCAATACATTTTATGGATATTATAGAGGCAAAACATGTGTGTAGCTATAATGGTTAAAATGAGCTAATTTCATAAATGGTTTGATGAAAGTGACTAGAAAAAGGATCAAGATTTATAATAGGGTATGATTCATGCTTTAATATGTTTTATGCATTAATAATGTTATAAAATTTAAGTAATCTTAACTTTCAAAAAATTATAATTTCTTTAGTATTTCATTATGTTATGTAAAAGATCATATTATGTTCTAATTTTCCAAAAGTGATATCAATATCATCCTTAATTCTATAACTTGATTAAAGTTGTTTTATTGTTATTGATATTTAATTTTAGAACTGAAAATTGTAAACCCTAAATAATTAAATTTGAAAAGTTTAGACCCTAAATTATTGAATATGAAAAGTTTAGCTTAATGTTGTCCAACATAAACCCTAATCCTATATCAAGTTAGATTTGATTAATATTAAAATTTCATCTTCTAACTTTAGAAATTCATAATTGTTTTAGAGTTATTAATGTCCTAAAAGTATGTGGTTGAATGGCTGGAGACAATGAGGCCTCTTCTTATATAACGTGTTGTGGGCGAGTCATAAAATCCAATAGTTCTATTTTCCTTAGTGCAAGCACTAAGTAAGTAAACTACCTTCTTATTCATCAATCAATCAGGAATCAAGACAAACCGGGCACTATGGTAAGACGTGAAAACACTCGATCCCAATCCAACCTCGATATGTGGAATCGTCTTGCGCCATATGTACTGCGATTGTTCAACTTGTCGAATTGATTTCCTTTAGCTTGAAAGGAAAGTCATAATATCATATTGAGCTTTCTTCCAGGTGTAGCACCATAGCTTTTCAGTCCAAAACTGATGAATCAAAGCCTATTGTCTTAGCCTTCCTCATTTTAGGATAATCACATCAACCTTTGATCCAGCTCTTCATTCTCTAGAATATAGAGCCTTGCATCTCTGTAGTGGCCTGCAAAGGTTGAAGAAGGAAGAAGATGATGGTTATTGTCTGGCTTTCCTTTTGTTTTAAGCACTAGTTTTGTGAGTTGTCTTGAAGTTGTGGTTTTCTTTTTACCAGTAGAGAAGTGAAACTTGCAATTTTCTATGGCATAAGTGCTATAAACCAACTGTAATTGAAATACGAACAAAGTAGAAAATAAAATTTTTTACATATTTTGTTCAGATCTCGATAATTAACTTGAATAAAACCATTAAGTGCAAAGTAAGAAATCATACTTAATCCGCTTTTCCTGTTGAAATCCTTCGAAAGTTTTTCACATGTCAACCATGAGCTGTTCAATTGTCCAGCTTCTAACAATATCTACAGAGCAACTTCTTAACGTTTGAGAGGTATTAAGCAGGAGTGCTAGCTCCCTGATACTTACTCCTATTTATAGAAAAATCATTAAGGTTTTAAATTTTTTATTAAAATTAAATTCCTTAATTATAATTAAAGTCATACTATAATTATAATTAATTTAATTTTAATGAAATGAAATATCTCATATTTGATCCCTAAAGTTTCTCAAACTTTATAATTAAGTCCAACTTAATTAAATTTGATTTTTCCTTCTGAAGCTGCTCTTAAGCCCATTAGGTTCCTAATATATTGACAATAATTATAAATTTTAATTCTAATTCACAATTAGAATTAGATAATTAAAACTCTTTTTAATTTATCATTAATTCTGCAATTAAACAATTTATAATCCTAAATCAAGATTGAAGTTTAGCAACATATCATGACTACCCAAATATCAATGTCAAAGTGGTTTAACTTAACCTGTCCATATATAGTTATGATGTATAATTTAATCCTTTCGTCATCTAATGTTCTAAGTGGATAGAGTATGGATATAGTGTCTACTCTTTTCATCCAATCATGTTTGTTCTTTCTAATTAATAATTGATTTATAATTGAAATATGGAAATGCCTTTTTAAATGTCAATATACTCTGGCCAGAGAATTCCTTAAATCAATACTAATCAAGAACAATAGAAGATTCTCTTTAATTACTTTAGAGTGATGAATCCTTTATTGACTTACCTATCTATCTCCGTATAGTTCATTCTGCATCTAAGTACTACGAACTGAATTATCCTAGGACGGTTCATAAGTACCATCAAAACACAGTAATCCTCACATAAGATACTTTAGTAATCTCAAGTCTAAAGATTAATTACACAACCATCATTACGAGGAAATCTATAGATATATAAGTAATATTCCATTTGGGATTCTCATAGTCGGGCTAGTTTAATGACTTATTCTCTAATAATCAACCACATATTAGTTTAAGGATCTTCATACTTTAATTTATTTGATCAATTACTTTTTTCATAAGAAGGAAACATAATGTGTGCTAATTTTACTATTTCAACAATATCTCATTTTGACGAAACTACAACTATAAACAATTAGGAACAATACGTAAATGCAAATTGAATATCATAATTATGGTATCATCATAATTTCAATTGCACAGTAATTGTACCAAGGATTTTAACTTTAGTATTAAAGCGTCAAATGTAATTAATTTAATACACAAAGATAAAGAATTCCTTGTCATTAATTAAATAATAATGTCATATATTAAATTGCATCCAATTGATTGGCTACAAGGGCATAAACTAGAAATCTCCTACTTGCACTAAAGCAAATCACTTATGTATCTTATACTATATCCATCCATATGTCAAACATGTCTTTTTTGAGACAATGGCTTAGTGAGAGGATCTGTAAGATTCTCTTTAATGGGAACTCACTCTAATACTATGTCTTTCAGCTGTACTATCTCCCTAATTAAGTGAAATTTTCTAAGTACATCATTATAAGAAAATTGAAAATTGTTGACGAAATATTATCAATAAAAAAAATTTCGCAGTAAATTAGCAATGGAAATTGCTTTTTGTAGGTAAAGTTGTCGAGAAAAAAGGTAATTTGTGATAGAAAAAGAATCTGTCGATAAAGGAAGAGACCAAACTTGGTCGGTGGAAGTTAGTGATGGAATAGTGAAAGTTGTCTTAAAAATAGGCGTCAATGGTTCCAGAAAAAAATGTGTAAAAAATTTTGCATATGGAAAAAAGTTTCGTACGGAGTTTCTCGACAAAAATAAAGTTCCGTAGGTAAATTACTAAGAAAACACCATTTCGTAGGGAAATTCCCAATGGAATCATTTTTCCATTGGGAATTTACCTACTAAAATATCATTTTGTAGATGGATTCAAACGATATTGGGGTTATTGTTTTAATTGGGTAGAGAACGATGTCATTTGTTTAACCAAAAATGGTGTCGTTTCCTTATCACGTTTAAACCACCGTCAACAGTCTCTCCTCCTTTATTGAACCTTTATGAAAGTTTTAATTTTTTCCTCTTCCTTTGCCATCATGATATTCAGTTATGTCCACTATTGTCGTCATCTTGGTCTCCGGTTAGTCATTTATCGTGGTTAGTTATTCCGCTTTTGCATTTTTTTCATTTTTCTACTTATTGTTATTAGGGAAGCTTTTTTTTAGTCAATTTTGGTTGATATCGTTTGTGTTGTCTGCGTCTATTTCAAATGTTAATGATTCATTGTGTGTTTGAATGTGTTCCTATTGGTGAAGAAAGCCACGTACCAGTGTTTTTCTTAATAGTTAGGGATGAATTTCTTATGCCTATAAAGTGTTCGATGACATGTATCTAATGAATTTATGAATACGAGAGAGAAAACTAAATGAGTTGTTATTTTCATGTGTAAAAGGATTTTCGTTTGTTTTTAGTTTCTTTTTGAGAATATGTTATTACCAAGCTCAAATTAATAAGTATGAGAGAAGAGTTCTATGACTAGAATATTTAGAAATTTGGTAACATTAAACCTTCCGTTTTTTACATTCCCTTAACTGATTTACATCACTTTGTGCCATAAGGATGATTTTGAGATCTTCTAGTTTACAGCATGAATACATCAATTTCTCAACAGAGGCTTAAAATTTTTTCATAGATGTTTTCCATAAGGTCTATGATCCTTTAGTCCATATCACTCTTCATTATTGGTTTAGTCTTCTTAAAGTTTATACTCTACATAAATTATAGTTTTACCTAGGGGTTGGGTAATATGTGCTTAATTAATTGTTTAATTATTTCATAACACATAGCAATTAATGACATTAAATTTCTTAATATATTCACTTTGACTCATATGTGATTTTATGCACAATTCAGAAGCAAAGAAGTTAAAGTGAGTCAAAAGCATGATATTTGGGCCATTTTTTGAAGACTAATACTTAGTTGTCTTCATGGAGCATGAAGAAGAAAATTAAAAGACAAGAAGAAGACAAGAAAAATGGAAAAAATTAAGAAGTAGAAAACTTACACAACGGTGCATGTTTTTGCATGGGCACATAGAACCTAAATTTCATGGAAAATAAAGGAGTAGAAGATGGCAACTGGGAAATGATGAAGCATGAAACTATAAGCAGTTGGTGGAAAAAGGCACACCAAAATGACATGTAGCAGGTGGATCATCGAACCATCAATATAGAAGCAATAAATGTGCAAAATGGACTAGTAGGTGGAAGTATGAGGAGGAAACACCAAGACAAAATGTAGCATAGATGCACAACCAAGGACCAATCAAAATGACAACGTAAGAGAGGAAAGTAGCTGAAATGTAAACAATGTCTATGAAATGCAAACATTTTCAAGAGGTAGGAGTGCAAGTTCTAAAGATGTGTTCTGTATATGGACTAGAAATTAATTCATAAAATAGAACAGTAGTGGTTGCGAGAAAATAAGACAGAAAGAAGAGTGGAGATGTAGTAATGAGGTTTTGAGGGGTTTCAGCTGGGATATTCAATAGGGCTTAAGCATTTTCTTGGGAAAGACCCATGAAAGGCTAGACTTCCTGACATCGGTTCGGAGGTGACATCAATGCCACCATTTTTAGTGTTTCTTTCTCTCATTAGAAATTGATTTTGTTATCCTATGTTGATTGATTTAGGTTTTGTGTGTGGATAATCATATTTTTGTTATTGTTCAGTTATTTGTGTATGAATCCATTGGTTAATGTGAAAAGATGATTTTCATGTGTTCATTAAATCATTTATTTGCAAACTCATTGCTAAAATTTCAATATAATCTGTAATTGTTATGTAGAAATTCATGTGTAGCGACTAATGATTCATAATCATAGGGATAACATAACCTAGGTTAATTAACACATCATATATTATTATTTCCTTAATTAATCGATTTTCCTAATTCGTAATGCTATTGCCTAATTAAATATAGAGATCGCATCCTAGGTTATTCGGTAGTTAGGTTTAATTAACGATTATATCTTGATTAAACACTATCTAAGGTAAAACTCGAGTCAATTATTAACTCAAGATTAATAGTTGCTAGGAGAGGTTTGAGAACAACAAATCAATGAAATATGTTTAATTAGGGTGTAGGCTGAGATTGAACTAAAGAACTAGGTCCCTACCAAATTCCCCACTTTTATAAATTTTTCATGTTTTATTTACTTTGTTTTTATTAGTCTAGTTTCATTTTATTTTCTTATTTCCAAAACCCCCTTAAATTTAAACACTGATTATTTTTATTTCAATAACTTTACATATGCTCTCTGTGGGATCAATCTAGACTTACCATTACTATAGTAGCATAACGCACTACTACTATAGTTGACTAGCATTATGATACGCTATCAATTTTGGCTCCGTTGCTGGGGAGTTGCATTGCTTTAGTTTTTATTTATGATTTAATTAGTGTTTTGTATATATTTGTTCGTAATTGGTTTCATTTCAGTTATTTCGTGATCCATTCTTTATTATGTTTCATGTTTATGAATTATATAAAAAATTATGGATGGAAGTAATTTTTTCTTTAACTCTTATTATCAGTCCAATAACTAAGGTTGGACTGATCAACCTAACTTTGGTTATGGATGGGATAACCATCAAAATTACTTCTATGACAGTTTGCAGGACACATAACAATTCCCGTGCAGACCAAAGCTTCTTATCACAACTCAGGTATGCCTTTGGATGACTATATCAAGATCTGTAATGTTAGCCATCTTTAATTTCAACAGGCTATGCAGCAGCTTTAAGAGAGTATGCAATAACTTCAATAGAATACCCTACAATTCTAGTAGGATGAAAGGCAATCTTGGTCTAGTTTCCAAGAAGTGGAGAGCCAACAAAACTCAAGTACATCATTGGAAGAATTGATGAATGTTGTGATTATTAACAATCTCTAATTTCAATAGAGCCTACAACAGTAGTTGCAACAGTTTCATCAAGAAATGAGGCATATAACGTCTAGAAACTAGAACTTTTTAAGCCAAATGGGTGAAATGGCAACGAGGATTGACAACCTAAAATTACAAATGGAAAAGGAGCATTCATATCAACTCGAGGCATACCATATAGATGTAAGTGTGAAAATATTACAAAGTGATGAAGAGCTTGAGGATTTTGAGAGCAATACTCAAGAAATTGCATGTGAAGAAGAAGTTGAGGAGGAGCTCAAACTAGAAAAAGACATATCATTTAGCTCGAAGTTGAGTATTCAGTTCATGATTATTTTTTAGAATAACTCTTCACCTTTACATAGCAGATTGGAGGAATTAAATGATGAAGAAAAAGGAGAAGAGACATTTGAGATCTTTTGAGAGTGCATAGACTCAGTTAAGATTAAAAGTTAGAGGATAGGGAAGATGCTGAATATGACAGATCATCAACTGAGATCCTATCTTGAAGAACCTCAAGTGACACCTAAAGATCACAATTTTGTCACGTGAGACGGAAACATGGAGTCGAGCCAGCGACCCTAAACAAAGGAACTTCTTGGGAGGCAACCCATGGGAAGTAATTTCTTTTCTTTACATTTCTGCATTACTTTTTATATGCATGTGTTTGTTTGAATCTATTTGTTTTAATTGTTTTAATTTTTCAATCAAAATGAGAGAAAGAATAAAACAAACAATCATTTTCTCATTTTCTGTTGCTTTTGGGATTATATAGTCATGATTAGAGTGTGAATTGACTAGAGAACTTCATAGCAACTTTAGCATGTTTTTTTTAGAAGAGTAGTGACTAGTGGTAGACAAAGTCGGTGAGATTTTGAGCCTTATTACACTGACACATCCGTATCAATCTCATTGTCTTTTGATAATGTGTGACCTTTATGACATTTACATCCTAACTTTGCATTTGAGACCATATTTTTATCATATGCATTAACATAAAAATGATTAGGCATTCTTTGTTTCATAAGCTATATTGGCTAAATGTTTAACATCCCATTTTTCCCATGCTAAGGGTTAGAACCCTAAAATATTGTACATTAGAGACATTAATGAGAAAATTAAGAAAATGTAATTTATGTTCATGCATAATATAGCATAGATACACGTGAATTTGATTGTTGCATACATTACAATGACTATTCATGCACTCATTTGACATTTTTTTGGTATAATTGATCTATAAATGTGATTATGGAGAGAATTGTGGATTATATGTCTTGAAAATTTGATTTGGTGAGTATAAGTATTGATTTAGAATTTTTGGTAAAGATTTAGAAAATTTTTGAAATTTTGAGTATTTTTGGGGCTAGGAAAAATACCAAGTGGAAAGATAATTAACAAATGGTAATAGAAATAAGTGTTAAATGGAAGTAGAAATTTTGATAAATGAATTTAGGATTTAAAGACAAATTTCATAGAAAATTGAGAGTAATTGGAGTAGAAATTGGAGACAAATGGACTGATCATTGAGAATTATGTGGTAACTTATGTCAATAACCTAGTAGAACCAATTTGATTAAGTGGTAAGTTTCATGACACATGTCATGACACTTACCAATCATTTACCTTGCTAATTAAGCCCATAATATTTCATCCTCGTAAGACACCTTCAATTATCTTTCACTTTGTTCATCTTCTTTATTCTTCTTCTTCTCCATTCATGATACCTATCTCACCTCACGACCTTATGCTTATTCTCACCTTTCACTTGCTACTCCCTTTTTTTGTTTTGTTTCGTTGTCTTCTTCATTCGTCAAAAAAGACCCAACCTTTCCATCTTCATGTTGATGATCGTATGATGTTTGTAAGATAGGGTTAAGTGTGATATGAAGACCTTCAAATTAAACAAGTAAATTTAAAACATTATTCTTCATGATTTGTTGAATGAAACATGTATGATGATGGTTAGTGATAGATTGGTGAGTTAAATGGAGTTGATCATATGCTATAATGTGAGTAAAAAAATGAGCATATAAATGTCTTATTTTTGTATATATGAAGATTAATGATTCATAAGTTGTTGTAGAGATGTTTTAGAAATAGAAAGATCATTATGATGGTGTAGAAAGAATGTAGAAATTTTTCTGCATGGATGATGTTTACATGTTCTGTTTTTAATGTGTGATCATGTGAATGTTTGATAGTTATTATTAGATAAACTAAAATGAGTTTAAAGCTAAAGAAAAGGAGTAGTGTAGTGTCTCAAAATTATAAGAAATTAAGGTGATAGTTTAGAAGTGAAATGAATGTGATAATGAAGTTAAATGTGTGCAGAAAGTTAATGATGAATGTATATGTATGAATGTTCTGTTTTTGGTGTTAATGATCAAAAATAGATTATGATTTTTTTATGATTGATATTGAGATGAAATGGAGGTGAGAATGAAGAGGAAATGGTGAGAAATTAAGTTAGAAATGACAGACTAAGCATAAGAGATGTTAGATGTAACTTGTAGGGGTTGAAAAAGCTAGAAAATAGGAAGAACTTGGCTGGGATTTTTGGATGGAAGCAACCCACGATCGTGGGAATGCCTAAAAGGGGATGAAACTTTCTTCTTTTATAACCCACGATTCTGGAAAGTCATCTACGATCGTATTAACAATAAAATAATAATACATATAAATATTGAAATATGGTAAACAATATAATATAATGATATATGGTAAGTAGTACAAGATTTTAATTAGAGGTTTAGCAATTTTTACAGACAAAACCATAAATAAAGTTTCACGTTTATTCTATTGAAAAGGAAAAGAAATAATTATTTTTCTAGATTTCAAGTGACATGAGACTCAGTAGAAAAGGTAAAGGAGTTCCTTATATCTAGATTCCTAAGAAGGGTCTTTGCACGTTCTAAGACATCAATTGAAACAGTCAAATATCTTCCCTAAGGTGTTGGGTTATGGACACCCTCTTCTAATAACTTCTTAACTTTAACTAAACTAGCAGAAGATACAATGAACAAATCCCCAGATGCAGTATGAATCACTAAATTAGATAAACCATCTGAATAATGCGTTGAACCTAAGAAAGAATTAGTATAGAACTTAAATACCTAATTAAGTCAAATGGTATAACCAACCCAAATTCAGACACATACATACCTGATTGAACAGGCATAATAATTGGAATCGACGACTGTTCCAAAACAACTGATTTTCCTAATCCTGTATTGACCATTAAGACATTACCACCACCTCCATTTTCATCTATGTTCTCTTGAAAATTTGAGGAAGCTCTACACAACATGTAGTATATACAATCAAATGTTCATTTGATAGCTTCCTAACAAAAAAAAATGAGATACAAATAATTAAGGAAGAGAGGTAATTCAGATGATACTAAGAATCTTAAGGGAGAAGATCTGCCATTGAAGGCAAATCGTAATTAGACTTTGATGAGGAGATTTGTTGTTCATCAATTTGTTCTTACATCAGGGAGAATTTAATTTGTTGTTAATTAAATTCTCTTGGTAATCAAATCCCATAAATTTTCAAGGTCTATATATGAAATATGCTTCTTTTATATGTGTTTGAAACAATAAATGATTACGTACTTTCCTATGATGTATTTATCTTGAATTAAGCTTGAAATGGACTTAGTTTGATGATGGAATAAATGATTAAATGGGTGATATGTTTAGGGTGATGATTGAGTATATAACTTAAGATTGAATTATTATACATCAAGTGTTCAAATCTAGAAATTTAGAGATGTTATAAGAATGAAAGTTAATCTATAATGGCTAAAGTGATTCAAAGAAGATGAATGATGTGTATTAAGTAAAGGTGAATGATAAATTGGATATTTTGTGATCTTATAAGGATTGAATAACTATAGTGAATGATTGAATGATGAACTTAGACTAACCTTGTACAAATGAGGTGTAAACCAAAGTTCAAATTTGACATATATGAGTCATACAGTATGAATGATCCTAAGATGTGAATTAAGGAAATATAATAAGGATTGTCATTAAGCATGCATTATACACAACACATATACTTATGTGTTTGATTGAGTATTAATGTCATTGTACAACTAAGTAATGTGTAAATGTGTATATGTTACATGATATACAAGAGCAATTAGATCGACCGTATCCAGACATTGCTGGGACGACGAGGAAATAGTTATCTGGAGCATATTGTGAGTAACCTAGATGGTCTCACACTGATTAATTGTTTGCTTAAATTTCTGTATGAAATTATTATGTGATGTGAATGTGAATGTGCTGATTCTGGACATTGATTGTCTGAGGCATTTAATGCATGTCAATCATATTGGAAGTGCTCATTATACGTGAATTTGACAGAAATAAGTGTACTTAACATTATTGTTGAATGCCAAACTTAGGTCCGAAGGAAAATGCGAATGTAAATGATCAAACTCAAGTGATTGATTGAATACATGTGATGTATTTCATTACATGAATTCATGATAAGATAAAGACAATTGTAACCAGAGTCGCTAACAAAAAAGAGCTTAAAGCTCAGAATGTGGTAAGAACCTCTGGCTCACTATATATAATGAGCCCGATATCTCCAATGGATATGGGAAAATTATTAATGAGCCCAGTATCCACAATGGATATGGGACAGTGAAAAAGGCACTCGATCACAACAACATAATAATTAAAAGTGAGCTCACGAGCATTGCACATACCATTTGATATGCATTACATGAATGATTGAATTAAGTTGTATAAACTATTCTGAATGTGAAATGTTAAATGAATGAACAAATTGTCTTCGATTTAACACGATGACTAGTGCAGTGATGTGAATTATGTGATTATATGAATGGTATATGAATTATTATGTTATGTGGGATAAGTAAGCCATTGATGATGGGTAGCTCACTGAGTTTGCAAAACTCACCAAAATTGCAACGTTGAGTTTCAAGTACTTGTAAGGTGACTTAGTTGCTAAGACTCTCTAGAGGAAGAATAGTTATTGTGCTTTTAGATAGAAGAAATGGCTCGAAAGCCAGTCAGGTGATACTAAAGGATCTAGATAGAATTTTTGTATCATTCCTCTTTCATGTAGATTGTGTAAAAAAAGGCAGTAGACTATTATAGCTTTTCATGTTGTATATTCATATGGATTTTGTAGTGTAATGCTACAATGTAGATTATTTTTTATGGAATGAAATGAGGAATTGAGTTTTAGCTATTGAGTATCGTGTTTTAAATTATGATGCCATATTAGGTGATATGATTGCTCTAGGGCAATGCTTCCATTGGACATGTGCTCGAATGTTTGATAGACGTACGGGTACGTGTCAGATGGGAGTGGGGTGTTACAATTCTTGGTATTAGAGACAAGTTCGGCATCCATAGGAGCATATAGGAACATTAGACATGAAACATCTTGCGAAATTCGGATAGTAATTGAAGTTAATGTCTATTATAAGTTATCAGTCACGGGTGATCAAGTGGGACAATCAACTAACCTAGAATCAGTAGGAGCCAGTAGAGAGTCTTTGGTATCTCGACCTGAGAGAATGCCTCCGAGAATTCATGAGAGAAGGGAAAGGAGGTATGATAACTGAGAAAGTAGGGGGCAGTGGACTTTTACGAAAGTACAGAACCCGCAGAGGCTGAAGGATGGCTATAGAGAACAGAGAGAGTTTTCTATTAGATAGATTGCGAGTCAGATGAGAAGTTTGAATATACAGTTTTCTTACTACAAAGTCCAATATACCAATGGCGGAAAACTATTCCACGCAGTATCACCAGGCCTTGTAAGTTGAAGTAGGAAGATTGTCTAAAGGTCTTCAAGGAGAATTACATGCCCAAGATCTACCTAGATAGAAAGATGAAAGAATTTCGAGATTTGAAGTAGGGTAATCTCTTCGTGGCAGAATATGAGATAAAGTTCAATGAACTGATGGGGTATGATATCGCTTTGATCCCTACTGAGGAAGATAAGTGTGGGAGATTTGAATATGGGCTGAATATGGAAATTCGGATAAGGCTAGTTATTACAAAATTGGGTAGTTTTTTTGAATTGACAGCGACCTCAATTCGAATAAAACAACTGTTGAGTGATAGTCAAGGGGAATACAGACAAGAGTCTAAAATGAAAAGGCCTAGTGAATCTCAGGGTGGTTCTGGCAGAAGGTTTAGTAAGTGTCAGAACAGATCTTTTCGACCACTAGTTAGATCGAGACAGTTGGGGTTCAGACAGAGAGGTAGTTTTATATAGTCTAATAGTGGAAGAGGTGCAGTATTAGGACAGGTACCTAACTACAAACATTATGGAAAGAAGCACAGTGGTGAATGCTGAAAACTGTCGGGAGCTTGGCTTCGATGCGACTCTTTTGATCATCAAATCAGAGACTATCCTTCAGTTTATATAGCACAGTTTAGAAGGAGTGGTAATTTAAACAACTGTCCAGTAGAGCCGAGCTAGTGGGTCTGGAAAAAGAGGTTATGGTAGAGGCAGAATGAGTTCTGGGAGTCTTACTGTTAGGATTGAGATGTAGGGCAACTAATCACAGTCTCAGGCTAGAGTCTATGCAATGACCAGACAAAAGGCTCAGAATTCCCCAGATGTCGTTGCAGGTGTGTTCTCTTTACTTTTGACGCTTTTGCTTTATAAGATCTTAGATCTAAGCATTCTTTTATCGCACCGCATCCGGCATCTAGGCTGCATTGTGATAGAGAATTATTTAAACATAGAATAGAGGTGAGTACACCGATAGGTAGTACTACAGTAATAGGAGAAGTTTGTAAGAAGTGTATAATTTGGTTTGATCAGGCATAATTGAAGCATATTTGATTTTATTACAGTTAAGGGAGATAGATATTATTCTAGGCATGGATTGGCTCACTGTCCATAGGGCTATCATGAATTGTTATACTAAGGAGGTAATACTAGAATCTCCAAATCAACCGAGAGCAATATTTTGAGGTGTTAGTCAAGCAATGCCAGCCAGACTAATCTCATTCATGAGTGCTTTGAGGTTGATGCAAAGAAGATGTGAGGTTTATCTAGCACACATAATCGATACTCTCACTGAGCATAATATGCAGGACATTGTTATTGTTAGGGAATTATAGATGTGTTTCCCACCGAGTTATTTGATTTACCTCTTGATAGGGAAACCGAGTTTACGATTGACTTAGTTCTAGGTTCTTCTCCTATATCTATTTCTCCATATAGGATGGCACTTGTGCATCGATTATAGGCAACTGAACTGGGTAACAGTGAAGAACAAGTACCCGTTGCTAAGACCTGATGATTTCCTTGATTAGTTGTAGGGAGCTCGAGTGTTAACTAAGTTGGGCTTAAGATCTGGGTAGTATCAGTTGAAGATATTCAAGGTTGATGTACCAAAAAGTGCAATCAGGAGTAGGTATAGGCATTTTAAATTTTTAGTAATGCCGTTTGGGTTGACCAATGCCCCAGTTGCATTTATGGCTTTGATGAATAAGGGGTTTCAACCTTACCTAGATTGTTTTGTGATTGTATTCATCGATGACATTTTGGTGTATTCGAAGAGTCGAGAAGAGCATGCTAAACATTTAAGATTAATCGTAAAAATTATGAGAGAAAAATAATTGTATGTCAAATTCAATAAGTGTGAATTTTGGCTAGATCGAGTAGTGTTTCTAGGTCACATAGTATCTGGACAAGGCATACAAGTGGATCTAAAGAAGATAGAGGCAGTAATGAAATGTTAAGGTCCAAACAATGTGTCAAAGATTCGAAGTTTCCTTGGGGTAGCTGGATATTACCATTTGTCAAGGGTTTTCACTGATTTCAGCCCCTCTGACCAAACTCCTGAGGAAGAATGTGCCTTTCAGGTGGAATGATAAGTGTCAGAAAAGTTTTGAAGAACTAAAGCATCTGTGAACTACAACATCTGAGTTGACTATTCCATCTGGATCTAGAGGCTATGTGGTGTATAGTGATGCTTCACATAAAGGATTGGGATGTGTACTGATGTAGTATGGCAAAGCTATAGCCTATGCATCAAGACAAGTAAGGTCTCATGGGATTAATTATCTAGTACATAATTTAGAGCTTGCTGCAATGTTTTTTGCTTTAAAGATATGGAGACACTATTTATATAGAGAGATTTTCGAGATATATACTGATCATAAGAGTTTGAGGTATCTGTTGAGTCAAAAAGAATTGAATATGAGATAGAGGAGATGGACAGAACTACTGAAAATCAATAGCAGTGTAGCTCAAATTCAGATATCGAGGTTACCGAGCATAATTTAGTTGAGACCATTAAATGTGGAGTTGAATCTAGAGCAAAATAAGGCAGCAATAGCCACATTAAGACTGAGACCGATGTTAAATGACATAATTAGAAAAGTCCAGAGTCAAGATCTTGAACTGGCGAAGCTTATAGAGAAGTTGAAAGTGAACTTGAATCTTGAGTTTGAATTGACAGATGAGACACTGTGGTTGAGGCAAAGGTTGTGTGTGCCTAATATTGATGACTTGAGAAAGGAGACTCTGGAGAAAAGTATTTAAAATTTTCAGTGTTATGTTTTGTTATCCCTTTTTTATCCGCTTTTTACTTTACAAATGATTATGTTAATTTTTTCCCCTCTTTACCACCTTAACTGTTACCACATTACAACCCTAAACAAGTCCTTTTGATCTATTTATGCATGTAATCATTATAGAGAAGAATTGGTGTATTAGCAAGCCTATAGTAGTGTAGTTTCCTATAGAAAGTTTGAGAGAAACACTAACCATCAAACACTTAAGAAATGAATGAAAACTGTGAGGAAGATTCATTTTGCTTCTATACTTATCTTTGAGTGATCGTGCCAATTGTTGAGTTTGTTTATGTACACCAATGAAAAAGTAGCCATGATATGTGTAGTAACTTAATATTTGATGTCAGACCCCATTTCTGGAGTCTGACTCTTACTTGCTCTGATACCATAAAAATGTCAGACCCCGTTACCGGAGTCTAACCTCATCATGCTTCA
>JAOQMS010088318.1:0-20117 GCA_027563885.1 Erythroxylum longipes | reverse complement strand
TAAAGGATGATAGATGTGTAAACTTTTGATTTTGATGGAATGAAATGAGGAAGAAGTTGATTTTAAAAATATCGTGGTTTTCTATTAATGCTTTATTGGTAAAATTGATATGATGCCATGTGGAATGAATGTAGTCATCGCACGTAGCTCACCCTTATCATAGGATATGTACTGGAATGACCTGCGGGCGTCCCGGTGCATACCCAATGGTAAGGGGGTGCTACAGAGTTTATATAAGGATGATGATTTCCCCAACCCAATTGGGGCCTATTCAACTCCGCAAGCGACCATTGCTCTATATAATATACATACTCTATGATCGTTTTTTTTATCTCTTCTTAGCATTCAACTCTTCAGGTGTCTCATTCTCACTCTAGAAGTCTTGACGTGTCTCTAGTTTACGCCCTAAAAAAATTTTAATTTAAAAACAAAAGACCTTAGACTAAATAACTAAACTAATCGCCTCCCTGAAAACGGCGTCAAAAACTTGATCGACAGATTATGTATGGTAAGTTTTAATATTTATAACCTCGATAATGCTGCAAGCACACAGGTCGTTCAATGCATCGATCCCACAAGGAGGAGTAATCTAATCCTACAATCTAAAGCTTGACTCAAATTTGCAATAAATCAAAATAACAAACTAACGCAAAAAATTAATCAATCAAAAAATCAATCACAAGAATTAAATTCAGAAATTATAGACAAGACAGCAATTTTGCACAACCCAATCAAGAATCAACCTAGGAACTACCAATTGAGAGAAAGGGGCTTTAATCTGACTTCAATGAAAATTTAATTGATTATGAAATTATCAAATTACTAGGTCTAGACGATCCTAGGGTGGATTACTCACTCTTAAGTTACAATCTTTAACCCCAATTTAAATTATGGAATTGTAATCTCTCGATTTCCAATTAACCCAAAACCTAAATCAGTTCTAAATTTGTCTAATAACCTACCAGAAACCTATGCTTGATCTCTTGTTACACGATTTTACAGGTTTGATTCAATTCTTATCTATCAAACTACCTAACTCTTATTAGCCCAATTTGATGATATTCACTCAGTTCACCCTCTCAGTTTATTACCGAATTATTAAGAATAGAACTTGAATCACAAATAACTCAATAAAAACACAATAAATGAACTTCATTAATATCAAAGATAAGAAAATCCTGAAGGTGAGTTTAGACAATATCAACATTCAATAACACCTATTCTCAACGACTATCCCAATTCTATACATCAATAAAGTTGAAATAAAATTAGAAAATACTATTGGAATGGATTAGGGGATGCAATGACAACGGGAAAACACCTGCTCCGGGAAGTACTTCGCGTCAAGCTTCTTCTCTGCGTCTCTTTTCCTTCGTCTCCTTCCTCAGATCTCTCGATAAGCTCTCTAGGGTTTCGGAATTGGTTAATACAAAAAGGCTGCTCTTTTGTTCTTTAATGTTTTAGTTATACCTTAGATACCCTAGGGTTGATTCGAGGTCGAAACGGTCTGAAAAGTCCCTCAAAACTTGACGGTTTCAACTATTTTCATGTCTACCCAATGCAGGCCACGATCGTGGCAGGCAGCCTAACCCTCTCTGTCACGATCGTGACCAAAGTGTCACAATCGTGGCCTAACTCCTGGTGGCTCACATCTTTCTATTGTGCCACGATCGTGGGCCATGGTTTTGGCCCGAAACTCTTCAAAACTTCTCCGTTCTTCGCTGTTTATCCTGAAACACTAACAAACACATCAAGGTACCTCAAAAACATAACATTTAAGCTCAAAGACTCATATCAAACCATAAAAACACTTAAACACATAAACTAACATAATTAAAACATAAATACACACTCAACCCTCAAATTAACACTAAATACATAACAAATTGAACCTTAAAACATAATACAAATCACAACTATCAACATCCCCACACTTAAACGTTTGCTTGTTCTCAAGCAAACAAAACAACAAACACATACCAACACAAAACACATAATGCGATAATGAGGCCATGGCTTTAACTTTATAAAATAAATTTAATCTTAAACACAATCATACAAGTTATATCTAATCATTAACGTGCAAAATCTATATATAGGGGCTTTGAACTAAATATACACATTAATCGAGATCTAAGTGTTAATTTATTTACCCTTTTCAATTTTACACACATATTAATAATTCTTGGTCATTCAGACTCTGTAACTATTCCTAAGTATATTTTCATGAAAAGTCAAGCTTATTACAAGTCCGATAGGTTTTATTAAGAAAATACACATTTTTGTTTTTGTAATTAGTGAACAAAGACTTAGTCTTTTTACGCAAAGGCAAACATTGGAAATGAATGTCAATTAGATTACTCGACTAAGTCATGTTTTTTATTAAATTGCTTGGTTGAAATGTCATTATAGCTTTTTGATGTAGAGCCACACATTTGTGAAGCGTGTCAATTGGGTTACTTAGCTATATCACGTTTTTAATTGACTAAAGCTCTATTCATAACCCAAAGGTTAGAGGAATAGTGATTTATTTAACACTTTTTATTTTTTATTTTTTTGCCTACCTTGTTATTTATGCTACTCATTTCTATGAAAAATACCAGTTAAGCTTCTTAAATTGAAGGGCCTCAAATTATAAATGAATGTGACAATCTAGAGGGTGCTAAATTTACACTAAATATTAATTAAGTTGTATATTTATCCAAAGATCACTAATTCACTAATTTTACGGGCTAATGACTATTCACAACCTATTCGACTATGTTCAAAATTAAATAAATTTCACTCCATCTAAGCCATTGACACATTCAAACAATGCATACAATGCAACATAATAACTATCATACAATATGCAAAATCATATTCCAAAGTAAAACACCTAATCCCTCCCCATACTTAAACAACACATTATCGTCAACGTGAAAAGGGAGCAAACAACACATAAAAGAAAAAAAAAGAAATTAAAGTAGACAGAAAAATAAAATAGAAATAAACATAAAAGAAAAGAAAAAATAGAACTGATGGCTAATTTGAAAAAGAAAAATTGGGTTAGACATAAATCTCATAGAGATGGAGGTGGTGATGGAGTTGGAGGTGGCAATTGAATGCCCTAAGTCTCGAAATATCTGTGGATCCGATAGATATCCCGATTCTGGCGGCGTTGTGTCCGGGTCATCTACTTCATCATTCTGGTGTTCTCCACAAGTGTCTTATTGGTTTCAGAGATTGCATCCAGAACTTCCTTCCAACCTTACTCTTCTTCCTCTTTCTCGGATTCTTCACTGGATTCTTCTGCCTGCCAAGGCGACACTGAGCTTGAACTTGCCTGACTAGCCTTAATCCTGACATGTGTCTTTTCGTTGATTTCCTGAAGTTCCATGTTATGGGAATGAAGGATCTCAACCCGTCATAAGTGGTGATGGTTTAGGAAGTCAGGTAAGTGGACAGTTAGCCCACTACTGTCCACGCCAAAGTATTCTGCAATGGCAGATACTATGTACTCCATTCCTAAATTGTTGCTCCTCTTACGTGGAGTTGTAACAATGACATTTAGCACATGTGTGGATGTGCAGACTAGAATATTGTGATCTATGCACCACAATATAAAAAGTTCCTTTATGGAACACTTGTTGGTTTCTGTTTTGTCAAAAACTAGCTGACACATGAATTTGTGCAGTAGCAAGTGTTTGTGAGACCGTATTATGTTGTTATGAGCATTCTTGGCATAAAAGTGCTCTATTCCAGTTAGTTCATTCCAACATTGAGAAGGATGAAAATCCTCATACTGATCGATGATGGAAAATTCGGGGAATCCACACATATCGCACATGAGTTCTACATTCAATTCGTAAGCTCTTCCTCTCATCCTAAACCACAATTCCTTAGGGTTCCTAGTCAATGAAGTGAAAATTTCCGATGTGGGCTCCTGACAGATAGGAAATTGGAACCGTATAAATTGGGGCCACTAGATTCGTTCAGCTAAATTTTCTACTCTCTGGCGCAACTCTTGCCTATCAAGTGTTTCAAAATCAAATTACTTGGAAACTATAATTTGTCTAGCATTTAAAGCTTGGGAACAAATACCTTCCTCCCTGTGTAGGTCAGGAAAGGCGTGTCAAATTTTACTACACAGTTTCTTCGTCCACGTCCCGCAACTTAAATTGCCTCGATTGCTCCCGTCGGGCTAACTGCTTAATGCGCAGCATAATTCTTGGGAATTGAGTAGAATTGGAGGAAGATTGGAAGTTTGAAATTTTTAGAGAGACGTGAGAACTTTTGTGGGTTTGAAGTCTAGAGAGATAAAGTTAAAATGAAAGTGAATGTAAAAGAGAAGTTAGAACTGAATATATAGGTGGTTAAAAGGGTAAAATGGTAAAAATTTTATAAAAACTACGTGCTCTCCTTTATTTCCCAGCAGTTTTCCACCACTTCTTTATTTTTCTTCTTTTGTTCCTTTCCCAATCTTTTCAATTTCACTTCTTAATTCTTTTGTGGTCCCTTCCACCTCTCTTTTACTTGCTTGATACATCATCCACTTTATTACGACATCCTATTCCTTCTTGATTTTATTCGAAACACCATAATCCTAACTACGAAATTTCAAACATTCTAACATAAATAAACAAGAAAATAATTTTCCAGAGGTTGCCTCCCATGTAGCGCTTCTTTTAACGCTAGTAGCTCGATGCTCCTTCCTTGGAAACTCAGCTGGGATCAATTATTTCGTTCAATATCAGTTTTGTAGCCTATAAGTAAGCTACAAATTGACACATAATCAAAAGGACAATGTTGATAATATTATGAAAACCAATTAGGCTCAATAATGTCCTTCTTTCAAATGAACTGTTAATAAAATAGGGAATAACAAAACTCCATGAATCTTCCATTGAATCCAACAATTTGTCCTACACGAACGTGAGTTGCTCTCTTTCTTCCTTAATCACCTTCATCTCCTCTGCTTCTTCCACTTCACAAACAGAGACTTTCATCGCTTCTTCAAACTCGATGTCTATTGTCATCTATTCTTTGTCCTTTTGTTCTTCAGAAGATTCAAACACATCAATTATCCTGAATGAGCTACTAACCTTCGAATTCTTAATTACATCATTCATGTTGAATGTCATTTGACTATGATCAATCTAAAAGA
This sequence comes from Erythroxylum longipes, assembly GCA_027563885.1. NCBI lineage: Eukaryota > Viridiplantae > Streptophyta > Magnoliopsida > Malpighiales > Erythroxylaceae > Erythroxylum > Erythroxylum longipes. Next base: position 14,971 of record JAOQMS010088318.1, on the reverse strand, counting down.
TAGAGTTCTTTTCCTGAAGATCTTCCTAAGATTTTTCGATGTGCAAATATGGTATATCAAGAACTGGTGAATAAATAGGAGGGTTGACATTATTTTCTCCATTCTTTTCTTTGATTCCTTGGTCTTCTCTAAATTCAAGTTTAGCTTGATTTCTCGCCGATTCTTTTAGCTTTACCCCATTCCTAAGTGTGATAGCCTAATATGGCTCTATTGAATTTACATTCATACTGCACAGATAATTTTCCACACTTCGCTTACAAAATTCCCTAGAAAGCTGGCCTATTCGAACCTCTAGATTATGAATAAAAAAGGCATGATCTTCTACTACTCGCTTAAACTTCTCTTCCAATCTCTTCTGGTTCTCTTCCATATCTGTGAGCTTATCCATGATTTTGTCTAGCTTATAATCCCATGAACTGGATTCATATTGTTAAAATTCAAATAAGTCTTGAGGCGCCATATGAGTACTTGCATTGTTGGACCAATAGAAATTTGGGTGGTTCTACGATCCCTAAGTGTACAAGTTTATATAAGAATGATGATTTCCCCAACCAAATTGGGCCTCATTGAACTCTGAAAGCATCCCTTGCTCCCTATAATATACATCCACCATGATCATTTTTTTTATCTCTTCTTAGCATTCAACTCTTCAGGTGTCTCATTCTCACTCAAAAGAGTCTTGTTGTCTCTTTACTTTACGCCCCAAAAAAAATTTTAACTTTAAAACAAAAGACCTTATACTAAAGAACTAAACTAATCCCCTCCCCGGCAATAGCACCAAAAACTTAATCGACAGTTTACATATGCTAAATTTTAATATTTATAACTGATAGGTGTGCATTAGTCTATATTTTTTTATGTAATTGGCATGTGTTTTCTTGTATACTTGTTGATTTTTGTTATAGTTTAGGATTCATTTTGTATAGTTTGATTTCCATTGTTGTTCTTTTGTGTTGATGTTAATTTAGGGTAAGAATTTACTATTTGTTGTGTAGGAAGGAAGATGGAGCAACTTCGAGATTAAGCTCGAAATCAAAGAGGAAAAGACGAAAGGAAGTGTTCTGTGACCAATTCCTACGATCGTGGGAATCATACCAATTCCCATGATCATGGGAATTACAATTCGAAGGATTATGCGGGGCTTCGTAAAATGGTTTATTTAAATGTTGATAAAGTTCTGGAGACCATGTTAGGCTAATTTAGTTTTAGGGATTGCTTTTGAACTATTTTGTTAGAACTCCCATTTTATTGAATTGAATGAAGTTGTCTTTGATGATTGTTGATTTTATTTTTTATCTTGCAACAAATCGAGAGAGTGAGTAAGATACATTTGTGTAGGATTGTACAATGAGTATTACCGACCTATGGACTTACAACTATCATGTTAATTGAATAGTTAGAAGAGAGATCTTGGCTAGTCATTGATCACCTATAAGATAGTTTAACAACTAGTTGAATAGGTTGAGTCATTAGGTAGGTTGAGAGATTGTCCAATTGATTCCTTTAAATTTCATTAGGGACAATTAATTAGACCTTAAGAGAGGGTAGCTATTACATTCAGAAATCTAGGGTGAGACACAATTCAATCAATAAAATATGAGGGAGACAAAATAGGGGAAAAAAAGTAATCTCTAGCCTTTAGATTCTTGAATTCCGATTTTTCTGTACGTTGGTACTATTGTTTTGAGTTAGTCTTTTAATTTTAATTTAAATTTTCCATATTATTTTTATTAAACAATGTAATTTCTTAAACAAATTTTTATTTAAATTAAGTGGTGTCTAGACATCAATTCATGTGGGATCGATATTCGCTCTTTTAAGCTATAAGTCACGACCTATTCACTTGCGATTTTTAGGTGTAAAACAAGTAGATAGGTTTTACTATCAACAATAACCTCGATAATACCGCAAGCACACGGTCCGTTCACGTAGTACCTAAGGTATCAATACCATGAGGAGGAGTAATCTAATCCTACAATATAAGGCTTGACTCAAATTTGCAATAAATCAAAGTAACAAACTAACGCTGAAAATTAATCAATCACAAGAATTAAATTCAGAAATTATAGACAAGACATCAATTTTGCACAACCCGATCAAGAATCAACCTAGGAACTACCAATTAAGAGAAAGGGGGCTTTAATCCGACTTTGATGAAAGTCTAATTGATTATGAAATTATCGAATTACCGAGTCTAGACAGTCTTAGGGTGGATTACTCTCTCCTAAGTGATAATCTTTAACCCTAATTTATAATCCTTAATTTAAATTATGTAATTGTAATATCTCGATTTCCAATTAACCCAAAACCTAAATCAGTTCTGAATTTGTCTAATAACCTATCGAAAACTTATGCTCGATTTCTAATTAACACGATTTTACCGGTTTGATTCAATTCTTCTCTATCAAACTACGTAACTCTCGTTAGCCCAATTTGATGATATTCACTCAATTCACCCTCTCAGTTTATTACCGAATTATTAAAAACAGAACTTGAATCATAAATAACTTAATAAAAACACAATAAATAAAACTTCATTAATATCAAAGATTAAAAAAATCCCAAAGGAGAATTTAGACAATATCAACATTCGAGAACACTTATTCTTAACGACTATCCCGATTCTATACATCAATAAATTTGAAATAAAATCAGAAAATACTATTGGAATTGATCAACGGAGGTAGCGATGGTGGGAAACCAACTTTTCCGAGAAGTACTTCATGTCAAGCTTCTTCTTCGTGTCTCCCTTCCTTCGTCTCCTTCCTCAGATCTCTCGATAAGCTCTCTAGGGTTTCATAATTGGATGATGCAAAAAGGTTGTTCTTATGTTCTTTAATGTTCTATTTATACCTTGGAAGCCCTAGGGTTGATTTGGGGTCGAAACGGTCTGAAAAGTCCCTCAAAACTTGACTGTTTCAGCTGTTTTTGTGTCTGCCTGACACAGGCCACAATCGTGGCCCTGCCTGCCACGATCGTGGCTAGCACCTAACCCTCTCTGTCAAGATTGTGACCAAAGGGTCACGATTGTGGTCTAACTCCTAGTGGCTCACATCTTTCTGTCACGATCGTGGCCTTTTGTGCCAGTGGTTTTGGCCCGAAACTCTATGAAACTTCTCCGTTTTTCACCGCTTACCCTGAAACACTAACAAACACATCAAGGTACCTCAAAAACATAACATTTAAGCTCAAAGACTCATATTAATCCATAAAAACACTTAAACATATCAACTAACACAATTAAAACATAAATACACACTCAACACTCAAATTAACACTAGATATATAACAAATTGAACCTTAAAACATAATGCAAATCACAACTATCAAGTCCTAGTTTCCTAAAAATAAACAAAGGCATCAAATTAAGACTTGCCCCTAAATCACATAAACATTTAGAAAATTCAAAATCACCAACAACACATGGAATAGTGAAACTCCCTAGATCTTGTAATTTCGAAGGCATTTGGCTTGATATGATGGAACTGTAATTTTTTGTCAATGTTACCATCTGATTGTCTTCCCAAGTGCATTTGTGTGTGAGTATATCCTTCAAAAACTTCGCATACTTGGGAATGCACTCCAAAGCTTCCACCAATGACAAATTAATCTGTAGCTTCTTTAGTTTCTCCAAAAACTTGGAAAATTGAGTGTCCACCTGATGTTGTTTCTCTCTCTGTGGATATGGAAGTTTGGGCTTGTACGGTGGTGGTGGTACATAAGGCCTTCCTTATTAATTTTCTTCTTTTATCTCCTTACCTTTCTCTTTTTCTTGGCTGTCCTTTTTTACACTTAGTTCTTCCATCTGCTTGCCACTTCGAAGTGTAATAGCTTTGAGTTGCTCTCTTGAAATGGCCTCGGTATTGCTCGGTGAGCTACCTGCACTTCTAGGAAATAAAGCATTAGCAAGTTGACCTACCTGAACCTCCAAGTTATGGATCGAAAAGGCAAGGTTCTTTACAATCTGATCAAACTTTGCCTCCATCCTCTTTTGACTCTCCTCCTGATTAGCAAACATCTTCTTCTGATTCTCATCTTGAGCTGCCATTTTGGAACTAAAAATCTCCATAAACTTGTCTATTTTTCTTTCCATCAATCCAAGTCGATCTTGTTGAAATCCCAGAGGTCCTTTCGATTTCGCTTGGCTACCTACATTGTTATTACTCCAAGAAAAATTCAGGTGGTTTTTTCACCACAGATTATAGGTATTTGAATAAAGATTGTTACCACTCTGTGGCTGGCCCAGTTAATTTACTTGTTTTGTACCAGGGCTGCCAACAGAAAACACTCAGCTGATTCATGGTTATTCTGCCCATATAGCTCAAATTGTACTTGCATCGCCTTAGCTATAGAGAAAGATGCTCCTTGCAAGTTGTTCAACTACTTCATAAAGGTCATGATCTGTGCCTGCAAAGTAGTAACAGAGTCAATAAGTATCATATCTTTTTTCTCCTTCTGCCCCTATCTGCTCCTCTCGCTAGACCACATGCAACTGTTGCTCTCCAACTCCTCCAAAAGATCATGAGTTGCTTCCACAGTCATCCTCATTAATGAACCTCTAACGGCTGCATCTATAGTTCCTCTTATGCTCAGATTCACGCCATTGTAAAATGTCTACAACAGGAACTCCATTAAAAGGTTATGGTGGGGACAACTTCTCTGTAGTTCTTTAAATCTCTCCCAAGCTTCATAGACTGATTCCCCATCGTTCTGTAGGAAATTCATGATTTCCTTGATGATGCTTGTCGTCTTGGTCAACGGAAAGTACTTCTCGAGGAATGCTTAGGCAAGCTGCTCCTAAAAAGTAATCTGTCCTGAATTTTACAAGTTGTACCACGCCTTCACTCAATCTTTCAACAACTATCTCAACTTAACTGCATCATCAGACATTCCATTGAATCGAAAAGTGTCGCAAATATCTAAAAAATTAGTGATGTGGGCATTCGGATCCTCGTTGGATAGCTTATAGAATTGCACATTGTTTTGTAATATGTTAAGGAGTGTCGGCTTTATCTCAAAATTGTTCGCTTAAACCACCAGTCTTGCAACTCCTTGAGGACTGAATCCTAGCCTCATAAAGTCCATCAGTGTCCTCTCAGCTTCTCCTTGCCCTCCTTCTTTATCCATATCTCTTAGTGTAAAATTTAGATGCTTCCCTCTTCTTAACCCTTTTTCGTGTCTTTTAATTGCAAGAAACTCATCTTCACTAACTTTTGTCGCTCTTAGCATACTCCTTGTGTTCATACACCTACAAATACACAAGGAAAAGTATCAAAAACCCTTAAATCAAAGTAATTTAATACACGGGTCGTTCATGTAGTACTTAAGGTGGCGATCCCACTAGGAGGGTTAATCTAATCCTAAAATCAAAGGCTGAACTCAATTCACAATCACTCAAAATAAACAAAACCAAGCAATAAAGTATTTCAATCACACAATTAATTCAAAGAATCAATTTCAAAAATATAAACAAGATAGCAGATGCAACACCCAATCACAAAACAAACTAAAAGCTACCAATTGAGAGACAGGGGATTTTTATCCAACTTTAATGAAAACCTAATTGATTATGAATTTATTGAATTACCGATTCTAGATGGTCCTATGGTTGATTACTCTCTCTCGAGTTAAATTCATTAACCCTAATTTATAAACCCTAATTAGATTATAGGAATTACAACCTCTCAATTCACAATTTATCCAAAACCTAAATTAGATTTGAAATTGTCCAATAAACTACTGAAAACCTATGCAAGATCTCTCTTTACAAAAATTTACCAATTTGATTCAATTCTTGTTCGATTAAATTACCTAACTCTCGTTAGCCCAATTTAATAATTTTTTACTCAGTTCACCCTCTCAGTTTGTTACCGAATTATGTAACTGCAGAATTGAAATCATAAGAAATTCAATAAAAATGCAATTAATCAAATTTCATTAATATCAAAGAAAAATATCCCAAATGTGAGTTTAGACAAATCCTCAACTTTCAACGAATCCATCATCTATGGCTATCTCAAATTCTATACAATCATAAAGAATGAAATAAAACCAGAAATAGACTCAGAATGGATGACGGAGACACCAATAACAGGAAACCTCTTATTCCAGGAAGTACTCCGCATAGGCTTCTTCTCCATGTCTCTCTTCCTTCGTTTCTTCCTCAATCTCTCAATAAAGTTCTGTAAGGTTTTGGGATTGTGGCTGATACAAAAGCCCCCTCTCTTCTGTTCTTCATATTCTTTAAATACCTTGGAAGCCCTGGGGTTTTTTCGGGGTCGAAATGTCTGAAAACTCCCTCAAAACTTGACTTTTTCTCTTGTTTGCGCATCTGCTCGACACAGGGCCAGCATCAAACCTTTCCGTCACGATCCACAATTATGGTCTATGTTAGAGTCTTTTGTCACAATCGTGTCCTTAGGCCACGATCATTGGGTTGGCTCACATGTTTCTATCACTATCATGGCCTATTGTGCCATGATCGTGGGTCGTGGTTTCGTCCCAAAAGTCTCTGAAACTTCTATGTTCTTTGATGTTGACCTTGAAACACTAACAAACACATCAAGGTACCTCAAAAACATAATATTTAAGGTCAAAGACTTATAATAACCCATAAAAATACTTAAACATATAAACTAACACAATTCTAACCTAAACGCATACTAAACATTCAAATTAACACTTAATACATAACAAATTAAACCCTAAAACATGATACAATTCACACCTATCAACCATCACAGGTTGGTGAGTGTGTATTGACTATAGGAGGCTAAATTTGGCCACCAAGAAAGATCATTTCCCTTTACCTTTTGCAGATTTTGAGAGGGTGGCTGGTCATTCTTTTTATTGCTTTCTTAATGGATATTCAAGGTACAATCAAGTATTTATATACTCGGAAGACCAACAGAAGACCACTTTCACCTGTCCTTATAGAACTTTCACTTATCAGAGAATGCCTTTGCGTTTCTACAATGCACCTGCCACATTTCAAAGGTGAATGATGGCCATATTTGCGTACATGAATGAAAACTTTATAGAGGTATTTATGGATGACCTCTTTATCTTTAGAGATTCTTTTGATCATTGTTTGGTTAATTTAGACAGAGTTCTTCAAAGACGTGAGGAGTCTCATCTAGTTTTAAACTGGGAGAAGTGTCATTTCATGGTCTAAGAAGGAATTGTATTAGGCTATAAGATTTCATGCAAGGGAATTAAGTGGATCACACTAATACAGAAGTGATTGAAGAGTTACCACCTCCCACCAACATAAAGGGTATATGAGCTTTCCTAGGGCATACAGGGTTATATAGATGGTTTATTAAGGATTTTTCCCTTATTGCTAGACCCCTAACTCATTTATTAGTCAAAGATGTGCCTTTGTTTTTTATGATGACTGCTTAGATTCTTTTAACAGGTTGAAGAAGGCACTCACAACAGTGCCAATTTTAATGTCACTGGATTGGTCTCTTCCTTTTGAGATTATGTGTGATACAAGTGACCATGTTATTGGTTATGTACTTGGCCAACGAAAGGAGAAGAGGTTGCATGTTATCTATTACACAAGCAAGACGTTGACGGGAGCACAACTGAATTACACAAGTAATAAAAAGGAATTGCTTACGGTAGTATTTGCTTGTGAAAAATTTTGTTCCTATCTTTTAGGCTCACAAGTTATTGTTTTTATAGATCATGTAGCATTACGTTACCATTTTGCTAAAAAGGATGCCAAGGCTAGGCTCATCCGATGAGTGCTTCTACTCTAAGAGTTCAACATTGAGATTAAAGGCAAGAAGGGAGTAGAAAATGTTGTAGCAAATCACCTTTCACGACTTAAAAGGGGACACCATAAAGAATAAGTAGAAACTGAGGAGAGCTTCCTTGATGAGGCCATCATGATGGTAGAAAATCCTTTTCATCCTTAGTTTGCACATATTACAAACTACCTCTCAGGAGGTATTCTTCCTTCTGATTTTTCATATCAACAAAGAAAGTGTTTTTTATTTCAATACTCTCGTTATATTTGGGATGAACCTCTACTTTATAAGATATGTGCTGATAGTGTGATTTGTAAGTGTGTCCCTAAATATGAAATGCCCAAAATTTTAACACAATGTCATACCTCACTTTATGCAAGGCACTATGAAGTTAACAAGACTACTACATGAATCTTAGATTGTGGATTCTATTGGCTGATCCTATTTAAAGATGTTCAAGATTTTGTGTTAAAGTGTGATAGATATCAAAGAGTGGGCAACATATCAAAGAGGAATGAGATGTCGCTTTCAAACATAATGGAGGTGGAGATATTTAATATGTGGGGCTTGGACTTCATGGGACCATTCCTATCTTCATCAGTTAACACTTATATATTGGTTAGGGTTGATTATGTGTCCAGATGAGTTAAGGCAGTAGCGACTCCAACTAATGACAGTAAGGTGGTACAAAAGTTCATTAAGAAGATTTTCACTAGATTTAGGGTGCCTAAAGTGATTATAAGTGATGGGGGGGAGTCATTTTTGCAACAAACCATTTGAGACCCTTCTGAGAAGATATAATGTTCATCATATAGTGGCTACCCCATACCACCCCCAAACTAGTGGCCAAGTGGAGGTGGTGAATAAAGAGCTGAAAAAGATTTTGGAGAAAACAGTGAGCACTTCAAGTAAAGATTGGGCCTTGAAGATGGATGATGCATTGTGGGCTTATAGGACAGCTTTCAAAACAACCATAGGAACAACACCGTATCGACATGTGTATGGCAAGGCTTGCCATTTACCATTGGAGTTAGAGCATAGAGCCTATTAGGCAATCAGGAAATTAAACATGGATTGGAAGCTAGCAGGAGAAAAGAGATTGTTACACCTTAATAAGTTGGAAGAGTTAAGATATGATGCTTATGAAAATGCTAAGCTATACAAATAAAGGGCTAAGAAGAGGCATCATGGCCACATTAAGAAGAAGGAATTTAAGAGTGGAGACTTGGTAATTTTGTTCAATTCAAGACTTCGGCTACTTCCCGGAAAGCTCAAGTCAAGATGAAGTGGACCCTTCAAGATTCTTTAAGTGTTTGGCCATGTAGATTTGGAGTTGGAAAATGACAAAGGAGAAAAATTCAAGGCCAATGGGCATCACAGCAAGTCATATTATGGAGGGACATATTCACGAGAAAGGGAAGTTATTTATCTCCTTTCTTCCACTCTTTCATGAATGTATGAGGAATGGTCAAGCTAATGACTTTAACTTAGCATGTTTATCTTTCTTTTGATTGTTTTTGTCTACTTGTTTGTTCAATTTATTTAGTATGACTATGTTTTATTTAAGTTTGCTTTATTTAGATTTTTTGTTTAATTTCAACTTATTTTCTCTTCAAATTTCTTGTTGGTAAGATTATTTTGATGTATTCGTAGGTTACGGGATCATTGAGAATGCATGCTAGGCTTGGAAGAAGGTTTAAAAGTGAGAAATTTGCACCAACCCACGATCGTGGGAATCCCAATCCGTGATCGTAAGAATGGAGGTGATTCCCACAACCGTGGAAAATCCCTCATTCCCACGATCGTGGGAATCCCAATCCGAGGAAATTTTTTAATTTTCCTCCCCTCTTCTTCTTTCATTTATTCTTCAAATTTTCACAACCTCTCTCTCTAAACCTATGAAACTCAGTCTCCCACTCTCTCAACTCCTTCATCTTACACTAGATTCTTAATATTTTCTTCATCTCTTCCATCAATCTTACAATCCTTTGCTCTTATTATACATTAATCATTCAAAAATACAAGGATTTGGGTAATTTTTTTCTCTATAAAAAATGAGCTCATCCCTCTCTTCCTTACTATTGCAGGTTTTCATCTTCCAATGGCTCCAAAGAAAATGGCAGCTCAGAAACCGACCAACGAATTGCGCCTTTAAGTATCCAGTGAAGTTAAACCTGATATGGCGGCCACTTTTTATTCCCCATTCCACATTTAGTCAGAGGACGAAGGTAAGCATTTTTGGGACTTTAGAGATAGGAAATTAATTACTCCTTGATACTTTGACTTTGAATTATTAGAAACTATAGTAGTGATGCATAAAGTTAAGCGATTAACTGCGAACCTTGGTTAGGGTAGGTTCATTCATTGTGATGTGCCTATTTACCCTATAATGACTGTCGAATTTTTCACCACAATACGCTATAATCCTAAAATGGATGTATTCTGGTTTAGGATAGTTGGAGATATGTATAAACTTGATTATCATATCATTCGTGCACTTTTCGATTTATCGAACACAAAAAATTTAGATGACCATGATGACTTTGATATGGATAATTACTGGAAAATTTTAACAGGTGAAGCAAACTTTGACTTTAGAAATGCACCAAACACTTTAATTCATAGCATCGAGCATTTACTTCTGCATAAATTTATGTGCTTAATGGTTTTCAATAAAACTGAAAGTAATAAATGCTTCGCTAAAGAACTTTTCTTCCTTTGGTACATGGATCGAAAAATCAAAATCAATACTCCTTATCGAATTTTCCATTTTATTGATAGTTGTGTTAATAAGAAGAGCTCTTATTTTGGCATGTCTTATATTGTTACTACTTTGGCTTTGTTTTACAACCTTGATGTGGATAGTGTACGTACAACTCAGTACAATATGTTTGACATATCTTATTAGAGGCGCTCTGAAATTTTAGAGCTCCACTTTATGGAGCTCTGAAATCCTCACACGCACACTGCAGTTAAGAACAAGAAGGGCAAGGATACATCCTCTTCCCGACCATCCACATCCCAAGCAGTCCCGGAGCCACAAGAAGAAGCAGTGGAAGAGGAACCAATTACACTAGCAAAGGTCGACAGATTTCAAGAAATCCTCAACCAAATGGCATCTAATCATCAGAAAATGGCATTGCAAATTAACAAGCTTGGTACCCAAATGAGACAAGTCCACAAGGAGCAACGGTACATAAAGAAGAAATTCCTCAAGTTCTTTTAGAGGAATAATTTTTGAAGCCCCTTCGCCAACACCGTCGTCACCACAATCTCCATAAGCCCTTCTTACCCTAAACTTTTAAATTGTGTCAATTACTTTGTTAGTTGTCTTGTCTTTTGTTTGGTTTGATTTCTTTTGTTTGGTTTCACGTCTTTTGTTTGGTTTGACGTCTTTTTTCTTTATTTTGTGGTTGTCTTGTCACATTGAGGACAATGTGTTCTTTAAGTGTGGGGAGGTGACACTTGTGTTGTCAATTGCATTGTTTTAGTCTCTATTTACATTTTGTTAAATATGATGCATATTGAGCCACATTATCTTGTTTTATATTAAGCAATGAAACCGCACTTGAATCATTTTGATTGGTATTGCCATGAGATTTTGTCATGCTAGTTAGAATGAGATTGATTGAACTTGGATTAGGTTACTTGAGTAGAAAGTAAACCATGTTGAGTGATGAAAAGTAATTGGTTACATAAGCTTACTCACAATTTGACATTTGAGTAATGAGATATTGTAGAGATATATAATGAATTTTCATTTGAGCTAAAATGAGGATTGAGCCTATATGACTCCATCTATAGTCATTATATTTCTTTGTGTGTGATGCTTCCTTAGGTTATTACCTTCAGAACTTGCTTTGAATCGGTTTGAGTCTAGTAGATGCATTCTTAATAAAGATGATTAAGGCCTTTTTTTGTATTAACCCTTGGCTTAAATGACCTACCCTTTTATTATCCCTTGCTACCCCTATTGAGCCTTAACCATTTTATTTCTTGAAAATACCCAAAAATTTTAAAACCCAAAACCCCATTAACCTACCCATTCACAAGCTTAGTAGAGTATTAAGTGCATTAGTTAGGATTGTTGCGAAAATTTTTACCGAGATGAGTTAAGGATACTTCTGCCTGTGAATCACATTGTATATAGTTGCTATTTTATTTATAGTTTCTTCCATGTATTAAGAAAAAGAAAATAAAAATGAAAAAAATGAAAAGAAAAAGGAAGAACACTTGAATAGCATATAATAAGTGTAGAGTAGTAGCATATTTACATTTGTGTATCTCGGAATTATGTTTTATTATCCCTTTTACCCACTTTTTACTTTACGAATGCTTGTGTTAAACCCTTTTCCCTCTTTACCTACCTTAACCCTTACCACATTATAACCCTAAGCAAGTCCTTTTGATCTATTTATGCATGCAATCATTGTAGAGGAGAATTGGTGTATTAGGAAGCCTATGGTAGTGTAGTTTCCTCTAGGAAGTTTAAGCGAAACACTAACCATCAAACACTTTAAAGAAATGAGTGAAACCGTGAGGAAGATTCATTTTGCATATATACTTATCTTTGAGTGAGGGTGCCATATATTGAGTTTGCTTACGTACACTAATGAAAAGTAGTCATGATATCTGTAGTAACTTGATATTTAAGTTGGCTAAAATTTAAGGGATTGTATGCTTTGATCTTTGTGAAAATGAAGTGATGGAATTGATTGGTTGTGTTTATTTTGCTTGAGGACAAGCAAAGATTTAAGTGTGGGGGAAGTTGATAGTTGTGCATTAGTGTGTTTTTTCTAAGTATTTGGCATATGTTTCTTGCATAATAGTTTATTATTGCTGTATTTTAGGATTCATTTTGTATGTTTTTGTTAGTTTAATCTTCATTTTTGTTCTTTTATATTTTATGTTAATTTAGGGTAAGAATTGATTATTTTGATGTAGGAATGGAGGTTAGCAAATTGGAGATTGAGCTAGAGACCAAAAGAGAAGAAGAAAAGAGGAAGCATGCATGCTGCTGCAAGAACCCACGATTGTGGGATGTTTAATCCGAGAACATATTCGGGGATCACTTAATTTTTAGGTTTTCTAGACTATATAAGATAATAAACCCCTGTGGAAGAAGAGAACGTGAACCCTCTATGTAAAAGAGCCTCCTTGAGTGAAAAATCCAGATTTTGAGTCTTGAGGAAGGAGGAGATTCAAGGATCATCAATCAAAATTGGGAGAAGAGCTTACCAACACAAAAATTTCTAGATTTTGGCAAAGAAAAGAAGGAGCTCTTTTTATTTATCATGGTATGATGGATTATTCAATTGTTAGGGATGTTATAGACACCATGAGTGGTTAATTTATTTTTTAGGGATTACTTTTGAACTATCTTGTTAAACTCTTATTTTATTGATTTGAATGAAAGATGTCTTTGATGAATGTTGAATATAATTATACTTTGCAATAGATCGAGAGATTAAGTAAGATAATTTGTGTAGGATCGTACAACGAGAGTTGGCGTTCTATAGACCTACATTCATCACGTTAATTGATTAGTCGAAAAAGAGATCTTGGCTAATTTAATTGATCACCCATAGGATAACTTAATAACTAGTTAAATTGGTGGAGTGATTTAGTAGATTGAGAGATTGCTTAATCAACTTCATTTAATTTGATTAGGGACAATTGATTACACCTTGAGATAGGGTAGTTAATATATTTGGACATCTTAGGTGAGACACAATTCAATTAATAAAATAAGAAGGAGAGAAGATAGGGAAAAAGTGATCTCTAGTTGTTAAAATCTTGAATTCCAATTTTTGCATTTTGGTTTTACTAATTGTTCATTGTTAGTCATTTAATTTTAATTTAATTTTCCAGTTTATTCCAATAAAACAATTTCGGTTCTTAAACAAAGATTAATCTAAATTAGGTGGTGCCTAAGCATCAATCCTTGTGGGATCGATATTTGCTTTTTAACTACAAGTCACAACCCGTATACTTTCAGTTTTTGAGCATAAAACTAGTAGACTGTTTTGCAATCAAAAACGTTTAGGGGCTTCAGTAGCAGGGACTCCACTTCGTGAGTAGTTAACTTCGTTAAGTGCTACTATGTAGACATTTTTATTTTGCCTTACACAAATTTTTTAGAACTACTGCATATCTTTGTACTTGTTTTGGAAAGTACATTTGTATAAAAAATGGATGTGTATAATGGTTTTTAAATGGAATGCATGAAGTTGTTTTAGATTTTCAAAGTTTATTGATGTAACTATTTGAGACTGCATATGAGTCGATTTGAAGTCCACAATTTGAAGTTGAGAAATTGATGTGATAATAGAAGTGTTTTGAACTTTTACATGGACTTTAAAATCTTTGGGATGTCAAAATACAGTCGTTGTGTTGCCAAAATTTTTAATAAAGTGAAAAACAAAACTCTACTATTTACATTTCTTATTGTGAATTGAAGTATTTCCTTAACAAGGGCAATAGGCTTAGCTTCACAGGAACTTTCCAGCCAACTCAAATATTGACTGGAGAGCCACCGTGGAGTGTCGGGTAGGTTGCCTAATCATTACAGGAGGGGCCTGTAAAAGGTATATTGATTTTCATATTTCAATAAACAAGAAAATAAGCCTAGTTTTTTAGCCAATTTCCAAAAAAAAAAGACAAAGCATGCGTATGTTTGAATTTCATAAATAAGAATAAAACATATTAGGCTTTGCACCATTAACCTAGGAAAAACCTTAATATGTATTCAGCATATTCATTAATGAATTAACATTTTAAGCCTTATTTTTTAATCAAATCAATAACAATCATGTGAACTTAATCAAATTATAGAATTAAAAGTTGGTTCTGATACAATTGTTGGGAAATTGGAGGCGGGATCTAATCTAGCTAGCAGTGGAATAATTACAAAAAATTTTCATATTTTGATTTCTCGAAAACCAAGATCACTTTAAATTATATAAAATGATTAACACATAAATCATAATAAAGTGTGAATCTTAATTTGTACTTTATTTCGAAGCTTGACCATTTTCTTGTCATATCCCTCAAACCATATCTATAAGCGGTCCATAAACCGCACAAGAATCTGGCTTCTGAGGGTTTCCACAAAACAAGGTGAGAGAACTTTGCAACTGTTAAGTCATTTAAATTACATTTATTTTAGACTTAACTTTGGTTGATGTGTTGAAATTGGTATCCAAAATTGATGG
>JAOQMS010088290.1:0-20120 GCA_027563885.1 Erythroxylum longipes | reverse complement strand
ATAGAAATCATGTATAATATGTAAAATACACAAGAAGGGGGGTTGAATTGTGTTAAATCGTCTAAGATAGTAATCTTCAAAAAAACTTCTTCATTTTCTTAAAAGATTCAGACGATTACAAAACAACGCACTTCTTTTTTTTGAGTAATGCAATAGCGAAAATAGTATCTATTCTTTTAATAACAAGAAATTAAAGAGATAAGGGTTAGAGAATATGACACTGTGATTTATACTAGTTAACCCTTAACCTTTGGGCTACGTCTAGTCCTCAGAGTTTATCTGAGATTTCACTATCTCTTGCAACTTTACATGTATTATTTCTCACTTCCAGAGCCTCTTCAGGTCTCTTTCACAAAGTATTTTTTATATGCTATCTTAGCCTCTTTAGGCTCCAGCCTTCCCTTTCACTTGAAAAGACATTGTTTGAGTTTTCTAAACTCATGTTATAGGTGATCTTGACCTCTCTTCTTCCTTCTTTTCAGTCAGGATATTTTTATAGTATACTCACTTGATATTTTGTGTAAGTAAAGAGTTGAAAGTTGAAAGTTGTTTTGTCCATAACTGCAACTGATATTTATAGTCTAATTCTCCAACGGTCTTCTTGAGAAAACTGCTTGTGGAATCTTCAGAGATCAGTTATTAGTTGAGTCCTGTAACCAACTCCAACTAAATAACTAACTGACGTTGTAGATTATTCTTTAATTATGTCGTCTTGATTTGATTTGTATACTTTGTCTTATGACTTCACTTCGTCTTATGACTTTGCTTCGTCTTATAACTCCACTTCGTCTGATCCATTTTTCACTTTTTCTTAGTCGGCTCTTGATTATCATCTTGATTTGATGATTTGTGCTACTTACATTTATCTGTGCACTTAACAAACTCATCAAAATAGTTCACACACTTCTTTTATTATTATTATTTGACTTTCATCAAAATAAATAAAAGAAGTGAAGTCTTCTTGACTTAACATGTTTTACCCTCCTCTTACTCAGTTACCCTAAGCATTTCCTTACTTGGCCTAATTATTTTCTTGTAATAGCATAGTTTGATTTGTTTACTAACTTGTCTTCTCTCTTGTTTGTGTATTTTCTTTGTTTTGTTTACACACATTTATTTATTTATTGTTTCATTATTACTATATATCTATTTTATTTTTATTTTATTATTTAATATGTATATATATTTATATTTATATTTATATTTATCTCTCTTTTTCTTCATTTAGGTCTATTGAAAACAGCTTCTCCACCAGTTAGGCGTAAGGCTATATACTACTAGACCTTTCCAGATCTCGTGCATCAGCGCGACTTTGATCGAGTTGTTGTTGTTGTTGAAGTCTTTAATAATGTGAAGATAATAAAGCAATTTTCTATTATTTGATTTGAAACAGAATAACTAATCAAGCAATTTAAATTTTCCAAAAAAATAAGCAATAGATAAATATGACTATCAAGATACACATACATAAATTCTCTGATATTAATGTAAGAAAATTTTAAAATAGATAAACGATTCACAGGATCAGATATGCATCACTGAAAATATCACTTACTTGGATGAGTTTCTTATTTTCACATGTTAAAGGACTTTTTGAAGAATCATGTCTTCACGAAAAATTATCTTTATGTACTTTTGTGTTTTAGAAAACTATCGTCAAATTTTTTAAGTGAACACTATCTTATATTTATAGATAGTGTCAAGATGTTAACTATTTATTTATAGTTAACAATTGAAAGGTCACACTAAACTCATCACATGTGTCCTTTCATCATCATTGATTGTCCTACTATATAAAATTTAATGTATGGTCTTTCAATCTTCATATTTGAGACTTCCAACTTTTAGTAATGAAATAAGAACTATACAAAATACACATATCATCATCTTGGTTAAGAATGATCATGTGCCTCTACTTAGCTGTTACAAGGTACATATTAAATCAGGTGTCAATAAATTGGGACATTGAGAGTGGTATATTTTAGATAATTATAAACAAACAATATACATCTATCCTCTTTAGCATATAAACACCTTAATATTCTAAACTAAACATGTATAATCGTAGGATTTGTTAATTACATTGGAATTAAAGAATAGATAAACAATAGTTAAATTTGATGTTTATGAATATCAGATAGTTTTGTTATGATACTATCTTGTTATAATAAACAAAACATATGTGCTAGATTTGTTTCATAATAATGCAAAACACTATCATTAATGTAACTCGTCGTCAGATAAATGAAATACTATGAATATTACCAATAAAAAATATAGCATTAAATTTCCAAACAAAGATGAAGACAAAGCATCAACATATTTTCATAATTTCTTGTACCTATCTATTCAATAAAGAAATGGGTATTTAATTAGAGATTACTAAGTATAGGATCTTGAATAATTATAATAAATGTGACGAGTCATTTAAGTTAACATCTTTTTCATGATAACATATTTTAAAATATAAAATACTTTTAACATGTTAGAAATATAAATTAATTTTTTGAATTTTATTTATTAATTTCAAAGACAAATAAGAGAGAAGGTAAATTGAGAGTTTACATAATAGGTCTTTTTAAATTTTCTTTAAAATTATATGCAAGTTCATAAGAACACAATGCTCCAATTACAATAATATCATTCAAACTATCGACAATAACACAGTTAATTAACAATTGAATAAGCATTCAAATTAAATGAAAACAGGGAAAAGAGATAAATGATTTTATAAATGTTTAGTCTCTCCTTAATTTAAAACTAATTTTCAATTTCTTTTTGAAATTTTGAATTCACTATAATCTTTAGTTAAAGGGTTGGACATTATAAATTATAAAAGATATAATTATGTTAAAATAAGGTTTTAAAATTTTTAATCTCAAACTCCTTATCATTATCACTTCTAATGGATGCAATAGAGACTCATTCCTTATTTTTTAACTCTACCGCAATAATAACAACAATAATAACAACACCCAGCACAAATCTCACTAGCGTGCAGGGTCTAGGAAGGTCCAACAGTATGCCGCCTTACCCCTAGATTTATTTTTATATTTATTAACATATTTAATATATGCATTAAAACAATCATCTGTACTAGTTAAAATTAGTACTTATGTAAAGTTACTATAATTATCTACTATGATAAATACATAATGCTTACCACCTAAGTTAGCAACTCTAGATAGAGTCTAACTCTATATGCAAAAGTTGTAAAAGATTAAGGGATTATCAACTTCTTACTTTAAAGAAATTTTGACTTACTTCTCTATTTGACATGCTTTACTAATCTTGTATATTTAGAACCTCACATTGGTTAGCTTATTAGTAGGTTATATTTATTGAGATTCACAATAAATTTTATGCTTCTATTACCTCATCCATTTTGAATTTTATATTGAATAGCTTATTGGTATAGCCTACTAGTAAGTTATATGTTATTAAGATTCATAAAATTTTTCTTGCTAACATGTTTAAGTCTCATATGTCATATTCATGCATATTTACAAGAAGAGATCAAATACTTAATATCATATTTAGAGAGATCATATAAATCATAATATAAATATTTCTTCCTCTCTTACCAATACATGCAATGATAAATTTAACTCTAATTTCAAGTTTGAGAATACTATAAGCCCAAAATTAGCTAGTTAAAAAGTTAATTAGTATTCTTTTATGGACTTATAAAGGCTTCCACCTTTATGTCCTTTTTAATATTTGATTTGACACTCACCTCTCATATGGAATATTAGAAACTCCCCTTCTTTGAATCTTTGATATCTTCATTAAAGCCTAATCTACAATCCAAAATCTCCCCTCCTTTCTAATTTTAAACTAAAATATAAGTTTGATATGAGTCATCCATTGCTCATAACCTTATTGTTGATATAACTCCTTGTTGTCATCATCTCTGTCTAACATTGTACTAGCAAAATTTTTTCTCTTATACTATTTTAAACATTCCAAATTTAGATTGATCTAATTAAGGCTTAAGAGAATCAGAAGTCCAAAAATTGCTACTTAAAAATTTTATTAATAGTCTTTTTATAATATTATAAAGATTTTATCTTTCTCCTCTTTTTAATATGGAATTTAACACCCACATCCTATGTAGGATTTCACATATTATTTTATTTATAACATACTTTAAAATCTTTATACAAAGTTAGCTTAAAATAAGCTATGATTTAGACCTGTAACCAAAAGCATATCATCAATCATATTATGTTTACTCTTACTAAATTTGCTAAAATTAATTATCTTACATTTGACACTATTTTTAAAAAAGCAAATCCTCTATCTTGATCTTTAAGAGAAATGAAGTTTGCTGCATCTTCGATCATATGTCTGGAACATCTACTATTAATCTACCACTTGCTTATGTTTTTCTAGATACCTATAAGATAAACTAATCATTTCATTTTTGGTTCTTAAATATACTTTAGTCCTTATGTGTTAGTCCTTAATCACTTTTGAAACCATATCTTCTTGGATCTACTAAGCAGGTTGATCTTAAGAAAACAAATTCTATCCATATGTTCAAAATCATCACAAAAAATAATGTTTCTTATGAAAAAATCTATGTATCTTGATATTAAGTGAGTGTGTAAAAATGATGCACATAAATATATAGAGGTATTATATTCATGAAAATGATATGGAACTCTTTTTAGGTGATAATGAGGCGTAATAAATAAGTTAGTATATGGCATGCTCCTTTAATACTTTTTTATCCTATTATGATCATGAATATATGTCATAAATTTTTATTGACATTAAGGGCTATGATGAAAATGAGAATTTTTTGTCTTTTTATTAAATTCTTAATTGAAATTGATACCTTTTATTTTTTATAACAACTGTTTCTTCTAGTGTAATATCCTAAACTATATATGTATATTGGTTCCTTTCTTTTAATTTGGATCTAAAAGATAATGCATTAGTAATATAATTTTTTATATAACTTGAAGTTTATGCTAAATTGTCTATGTTAAGTTAGACAATAGTTCATTACTATGCAAATGGTTATCCTTTACAAATGTGATTTTTTATCTTGTAAATTATTCTTATAGTTGTGCCTAATAAAAAGGCTTTAATCACTAGTTTTTTTGGACATTAAAAATTATATTAAATCCCAATAAAAGAACAAAATTTATAACCAAAACCATCAAACTAAAGGATGATTATAATAAATCTCCGGCTACAATACTAACTAAGAATTAAGGTTGGTTAAAAAGGCCCCCTTTAGATATTCCATCTTAATAATTTTTTTTGTATTGTTGATGACTTTTTTTGTTATAATTAACTCCTCGATCTAGCTAAAAGTGAGGTTTTGTGGTCTCTAGCTTTATTAGTTATAAGGCTTTAAGAATCAATTCCAAAGTTTCAATAAGCCTTGTTTTGTAACGTTGTCATCCAATATTTCCTATTGACACAAAACCTACTTAATTCAACAATCTCTTCCTTTTTATGATAACAAAATATTGTAAATCAATCATGAACCTTATCAAATCCAAGTACATTAGCCAACGTTTATATGTACTTTATCATTAAGCAATATGATCATAGAAATTATTGATCCAAATACATATCTATGCTACTCTTCCTTATATGTACTACTATAATATAAATGTTTTTGTAATTATTATATTTCCCTTTTTTAGCATTATTAAAAATAACTAGATTAAACATATAGTTCAAGCCTATATAACTATGGTACCACTAAGTATAATACTTAACTAAGACTCTATGCATCATTAATATAAAGGTGGTGAAAACAAGGTACCTTTAAATATATGCATATTAACTAAGCATGTAAAGTAAGAGCTCCTTTTAAAGAGATACATTTTGATTACATGCATAATTATACTTTCCTTTAGTATATGTATCGAATCTTCTCATATACATCAATCTAATACATATGCATATAATTTATAGCATATATATCATATATATTAGATAAATATTAAATCCTAAATATGTAATCAGTTATAGTGATATCCAAGTAACTAATCATCATTTATGACATTTAAATGCATATTTATTCAAATAACATCCAAGTTACCAATAGAAAATATTATCTACATAACATAAATATAGTTAAATTATCCAATCATAAATATAACAAAAATAACTCTTTCTACCTAATAGTCACTAAGTGACTGCACCATTATTTTCATAATAACACTTTTCTCCCTAAATATCATATCTCTCTCCCTTAAAATTTAACTTTCTTTTACAATTATTAAACTCAAGTTTTCATCTTTAATTATGTAAGAAGGTAAGATATCATATAATTTTAAAACTTTTAATGATTCTGCCATATGAAATATATTATTATGAGTTTGATTCTAAGAATGAGTCTTTTTGTACTTTCATTTATTTGGAGGCTCGTTTGGTTCAATAATATGTAATTTATGTTTCGTTATGATTTCTAATTTTTTTAATTCATCACCCTTAACACTCCTCTCCATCATTATTTTCCTATAAAAATTATTTGTCTAATATTTGATACCAAATTATATTTGATTTCTAGTTTTAAACAAAAAACTTTCATACCACAAGTATATAGGTCATAACTTGTAGATATCATTCCCACGAAGATTGGATTAGTCACCTAATAATTTGAATGCACTTTGTCTAAGATAATAAAGATTGAATTAAAATAAATTAACTAAAATTGAAACATACTAATAAAACTAAACAATTGAATAAGTGAAGCTAGCAATAAGAATGAAGTTAATCAATAATGGAAACTTTGGGTTATTATATACTTGTTTTGTCTTCCCTTTATCTTGTTAATTCAATTATACTTGATTCTAGATATCCTAAGTTTTTTATTACCCTCTCTAAAGATCTAATCAAGTAATACTAATTGAAATAGAAAACAATAGAATTGCAACCTCTAGATTGACAAAACTGTTCTTAACTAAATTGGATTTAGAGCAATCATAAGGATAATTAACTCACAATTAAGATGTCACAACCCGGAACCACATCGAGCACATGACAACCGCCACATACCCGAGCTAAGGATTCTCATGGTACCTTTACCCTGACTATGCAAGGCTAATTGGATATCTTTAAAAACATTTTGAAAGCACAACCGCTATATTTTGAAAATCCCAAAATGAAAAACACTTGTAAATTAGTTTCAAACGCACTTCTATATTCATATTAAAACTTTAGCATAACTTTTAGACTTTGAAGTCCACTCAAGAGAAATCACAACAACAGTATAAAATGTTCATACATAAAGTCATTTAGAAACCACATGACAGACAAGAGTTAATTTACAAAATTATAAAGCGTATTAACATAATTATAAGCCACTGTATAACAAAACTATAAAGCAAAGACTACCCACGTGTCGTAATACCCCAAAAATGTCAAAAGACCGCATGGTCCACTCAAAGCTTTAAGCTCACCTAATTAACTTGCATGGTTGGGAAGCAAAGGGAGTAAGTACACTATGTACTAAGTAAGTAGGAAAAAGCATATATCGCAAACAGAACCTGGAACACATTAAGACGGTCAAAATAACCTAAAGATGGTTTACACATCTAACATGAATACAACTACCTATGAAGTGAATATACATGACATAGAAACACATAAACCTAGTCTATGACTCATTCCATATTGGTTAGGAACTACATAGGCCTAGCCTATTAATCATTCTTTCAGTGAACATAGGTTCTAGTTCTAGTAAACAAGAGCAAAAAAGCATCACATGTAAAATTAAAACTCGTCAGGAAGTCAAGTCTCAGAATAGGCCAAAATAGTTATATATGTCGCCACTAGTTAGTCAAACTAGTGTGCATACCCATCGATTCTTGGTGTTGGCTTGACTTTCATCTATGGTGAGCCCAGAATATGGTCGACAACAGCGTCATGACCCTAGGTGGTGACCTCATCAGTGACCAGACCTCTAGGTGTACAATCACTCGTAAGTCCTATAGAATGGTGTCGTTACAAGGACTCGACTTTTATGTACCAGTGTCAAGGGTATAGGGTTGCTTAATCGGTCATGCCTAGCACACAATTGGCCAATTGTTTCCTCACTAATCAAAAAATCATATACGAATATTTAATACTAAAATCAAGTAACGTACCATGCCTTTATTTATCGGTTTAATCAATAAAATGGAACCTTACCATGGCTCCAAGCCAAAAGAGAATACATACATGCAGTATACATGACTCGGCTATGCATATGTAAGTTCCAAAACATTATTTCATGCAGTGAAAGTCATCTTTTGCACTCTAAGTGCAAAGTTATTCAAAAATGTAGTTTCAGAAAATAAAACATTGTCCTTTGTACTTCAAGTGCAGGTTTGTTAAAAACAATATCATTCCTCAAAATACGAAACAAAAACATCAATTTCACTTCAAGTGTAAAGAGTTATTCAAAAAAAATGTCATTTCTTAAATATATAACTCTACTAGCATCTATTTGAGATTCAATTCTACTATTCATTACTTAGGTTCAAAATTCACATACAACTCATTATGCATGTCTTGGGTTATCCTAGTCCCATTTGAGAGACATGTTTTCCCCAACTCACCTCAAAGAAGGTGTACACTCCTTTGACTTCAACAATCCTCTGTACGAGCTCCTTGATCCACAGCTCCCGAGCCTTTATACATACAAATGTAATGTATTTACTACTCAAACATATAACTCATATTTATATACCATCACATAAGTGTATAAAACACCATATCACTATTTTTTTAAGCTATAGGATTCAGCCATTAAACTTCTCACATGGTTACTTCCCTTATTATTCACATTAGCTTTCTTTAGCATTTTCCAAGGCATTTAATGTGTTGATCCAATACTTAAAAATTTCAAAGCATAATTGAGCACATTTCTATCCAAGCACATTAGGCCACTACTCATGAATCTAAGCAACAATTCAGGTTTACTCCAAGTAAACATGAAAGCCTCTTTCCCATGCATACCATCAAAATCTTTAAATCCTAAGCCAAGTTCACTTAGGCATTTTATCAAACAGCTAAAGGCATAAACTTGAAAGCCTCCTTCCAATATTCATCTTCCTCATTTGTCATCATTAATTCACCTTATACATACATAATTAACATCATAGAGTTCATTTAAACCATCAATTTCAAAAGATAATCAAAATTTTAGAAACTTTCACCAAAGATAGGGCATTTCAGTTTTGGCTTAAGGAAGCTTCTCAATGACTCATTTCATTCATCTAAACCATGTTTCATGTATATGCAAGCATGGAGAACAACATAAGTTAACACCAAGCTTAAAATCATAATGTAGAGAGAGATGAGACAAAATTTACCTAAAATTTCCTTGGGTGATATCTTAAAATCCTTTGATAATTTCTCAAATATAATGATAGAATTGAGTTCCTTGATCCAAAATTAACTTAGAACACCTTGGTTTGGGTTGGAGAATAAAAAACTTGGTGAAGATTAAGTGATAACCGAAACTTCCTCTTCTCCTCCTCTCTTCTCCTTTCTTTTAATTAAAACAAAGTGTTTTAACGCCAAATAATAGGGTGCATGCCACACACAAATCGAATTATGTCTCTTCTTTGACCAAACATGGTGAATTTACCTTTTTACCCTTATTTTATGTGAAATTACCATTATACCCTTCAAACTTTTCCTAAATTTGCAATTAATCACAAAATTTGAGAATGACCAAAACTTTTATTTTCATTTTGGTCCTCGAACTTTTTCAAATTATAATTAATCTCCTTATCCTTATAAAATTACATATTGGTCCTCCAAGAATTGAAAAATTACATTTAAGTCTCTTAACTTTTAACAAGTTGTAAATAAGCCCTTATGTACATCAACTTTTCAAATTAAGCTTTCTAAGTGTCCAATAAGTCTATAAATCATGTCTAATCACCTCTAAGGCATTAGAACACATTTAACTAGGCCACCATAGTGATATCTGTAACACCAGACTCTTTGAGCCCTTTTTGTATTGGTCTATACTTGGAGATATTATGGCATATTGACATATACATGGTTGTATATGATTTCAAAAATGAATTTGAATCCTTTTGGTATTTATGCCAGTGTTATATAATGTTATAGGCCCTTACGTGAACTTAGAGTTCATCGATATGCGAACTCTTGGAGATTTCTAACATATAAGTTTCTAAGTGTCTAAAATCAAGTCCATTGGATGGATATGGCCATGGTGTGTGTTCTAATGCCTTATAGGTGATTAAACATGATTTATAGACTTATGGGACACTTAGAAAGCTTAGTTGGAAAAGTTGATGTGCATAAGGGCTTATTTGCAAATTGTTAGAAGTTAAATGTAATTTTTCAATTCTTAGAGGACCAATATGTAATTTTATAAAGTTAAGGGGCTTAATTATAATTTGCAAAAGTTCGAGGACCAAAATGAAAATAAAAGTTTTGGTCATTCTTAAATTTTGGGCTTAATTGCAAATTTAGGAAAATTTGAAGGGTATAATGGTGATTTGACATAAACTAAGGGAAAAAAAAAAGGTAAATTCACCATATTTGGTCAAAGAAGAGTCAAATTCTAGACCCTTCTTTATGGTGTAACCGTGCACCGTCCATTAAATATTAAGAAAAGAAAGGACAAGAGAAGAGAAGAGGAAACATTCGACCATCACCAATTTCCACTAAGTTTTTGATTCTCCAACCCAAACCAAGGTGATCTAAGGTAATTTGGGGTCAAATAACTCAAATCTATCATTAGATTTAAGAAATTCTCAAAGGATTGGAAGATATCACTAAAGGAAAGTTTAGGTAAATTTTGTCTCATCTCTCTCTACATTATGATCTTGAGTTTGGTGTTAAGATATGTTGTTCTCCATGCTTGATCATGCATGAAACATGGTTTAGATGAATTAAATGAGTCATGGAGGAGCTTCTTTAAGCCAAAACTAAAATGCCCTCTTTTTGGTGAAAGTTGGTGAAATTTTGAATATCTTTTGAAATTGATGGTTTAAATGAATTCTATGGTGTTAATTGTGTATTTATCATGTGAATTGATGATGTACGTTAAAAGGATGCTTTCAAGTTTATGCCATTATGTGTTTGATAAAATGTCTAAGTGAACTTGGCTTAGGATTTACGGATTGTAATGGTGTGCATTAGAAAGAGGCTTTCATGTATACTTAGAGTAAACTTGAATTTTTTCTTAGATTGATGAGTAGTGACCTAATGTGCTTGTATAAAAATGTGCATAATTATACTTTGAAGGGTGTAAGTATTGGATCAAAGGCATTAAATGCCTTGGAAAATACAAAAGAAAGTTTATGTGAATATAAGGGAAGTAACCATGTGAGAAGCTTCAAGACCGAATCCTATAGCTTAAAAATTATGATATTGTGTTTTATACACTTATGTGATGGTGTATAAATATGATTTATATATTTGAGTAGTAAATACATTACATTTGTATGTATAAAGGTTCGGGAGCTATGTATCATGGAGCTCGTACAGAGGATTGTTGATGTTAAAGGAGTGTACACCTTCTTTTGAGGTGAGTTGGGTAAAACATCTCTCAAATAGGATTAGGGCATCCCAAGACATGCATGATGACTTTTATATGAATTTTGAACCTAGGTAATGCATAATAGAATTGATTCTCAAATAGATGCTAGTATACTTATATATTTAATAAATGACAATGTTTTGAATAAATCTTCGCACTTGGAGTGAAACTGATGTTTTTATTTTGTATTTTGAGGAATGATATTATTTTCAACAAACTTATAATTGAAGTGCAAAGGACAATGTTTGATTTTCCAAAACTACATTTTTGGATAACCTTGCACTTGGAGTGCAAAAGATGACTTTCACTACATGAAATATTGTCTTGAAACTTACATACGCATAACTGAGTCATGTATGCTGCATTTATGTGTTCACTTTTGGCTTAGAGATATGACAAGGTTCTATTTTATCGGTTACACCGATAAATAAAGGCATGGTACCTTACTTGATTTTTTTTGTACTTAATATTTGTATATGATTTTTGTGATTGGTGAGCAAACGATTGGGCAATCGTGTGATAGGCACAACAGATTACGCGACCCTATACCCTTGACGCTAGTACATAAAAGTCAAGTCCTTGTAAAAACACCATTCTATAGGACTCGCAGGTGATTGCATACCTAGAGGTCTGATCACCGACGAGGTCATCACCTAGAGTCATGAAGCTCTTGTCGAATGTAGTCTGAGCTCACCACAAATGAAAGTCGATCCAACACCAAGATTCAGTGGGTGTGCACACTAGTTTGGCCAACTAGTATTGACACACATAATTGTTTTGGCTTATTCTAAGATTTGACTTCCTGAAGAGATTTGATTTTTACATGCGATGCTTTTTCTGATCATATGTACTGGAACTAGAACCTATGTTTACTGAATGAGTGATTAATAGGCTAGGCCTATGTGGTTCCTAATCAGTATGGCATGAGTCATAGACTAGGTCTATGTGTTTATATGTCATGCATATTCACTTTATAGGTGATTAAATGCATATCAGATGTGTAAAACCGTCTTTAGGTTATTTAGATCATTTTAGTGTGTACCGGGTTCTATTTACGATATATGTTTCTTCTGCTCACTGAGTACATAGTGTACTCGCCCCCTTTGCTTCCTAACTATGCAGGTTAATTTGGTGTGTATCGGGTTCCATACATATTTGTGCATGGTTTTTCTCCAGCTCATGCATGATCATGCAAGAGGCTCTCCAACCTACTACTTCCTTGTACAATTTCATGCATGGCCATGCATAATTATGCCATACTTATTACTCCAGCTTTTTCTTCATCTTTTCTTCACTTTTACCTATCTTCACTCATCACCAAGCACATTAAACAATCATTGAAATATATAATTAAGATCAAAATCTTACCTTAAACAGTAATTAAACACACAAAACACTGACAAGAATATAAATCTAGGTCCTAAACACATTATTATGATCGAAGAAAACACTTATAAACACACTTAAATATCTAAAAAAAATATTATAATATACACCTATCAATATCCCCATACTTACATATTTGCTTATCCCTAGGCAAAACTAAAGCCAAAAATAAAAATAAAACATACAATTATGCAACAATGCAATAATGGTGAATGGGATTAAATCTTATAGAATTAACTTAACGTCAAACATCAACCACTTAAAAAGTTCCAACACACTAACTTATTTTATTAATATTTAAGTGTTTTGATTTAAATATACATATCAATCAAAATATTGATACCCTATTCATGCACCAATGGAACTTGTAAGCATGCACTTATTATTATTGATCAGTTAAAAAGGTAAAATATCAATAGATTACCCTTCATGAAAATTCTTTCTTATTTTAAAAGATCAGTAGTTTAATTTTATTGCAAGCACCATCTTTTTACATTTTCTTTAATGTTCGACTAATCTTTGATGCAAAGGCAAACATCTTATCATGAACGCCCCCTAGTTACTCAACTAAGATACAATTTTTTATTTATCTTGGTTGGAATGTCATTCTATCCTTTTGATAGGAAGACGAACATTTTTCAGTGAATGTCGTCGATTACTCAACTATATCACAACTCTCAATTAGCTGCTAACTCTATTATTAACTTAATTTTCTTAAAAAGGGCCAGTAGAATAGGAATTTAACACACTTTTTTATAAAAAAAATTCTTAGCCTTAGTCAATCACTCTTATAAAAGGTTACTAATGATGCCTACTAATTTAAATGAATGTAATTATAAATGTATCCAAACAAGTGTCATAAATTGAAAACACATAGGAGCCACATCCTAATTAACATTGCATATTCATCTTAAAGACGCTTAAAATACAAAATTCACAAGTTAATATGCCTTTACAATTTAAATGACCATGTTCAAAGGTAAGCCAATTTCGTTGAATTCATGTTATCGCCACATTCACACTAACACACATCATGCAACCAAATGTTCACACAATGCCAACCTACGCAAAAACTAACCCAATGCAAATAAACTAACACAATGCAAATGCAAAATTCACACACAAATGATATGCAAGTACATATATTTCCCCACATTTGAACAATAAATTTTCTTTAACATGGAAATGAGATGCAACTCAAAACAACACACATAATAAATATAAAAAACAAACAAAATAAAAAAAGAAGGGCAAAAATACTTATGTGGATTGTGTGGGAAATCGGAGGAGGAACTTAGATACACTTCATGTCATGAATATCCATCAATTCAACTCTCTACAAAATAAATAACAAAGCACTAACAAAGTAAAACAAAAATAAAAATGAAACCTATACTAATTCTTGGGTTGCCTCCCAAGTATTGTTTATTTAACATCGTTAACTCGACATGCCCTTTACATTTACTATCAACCTAAGTCTATAATTAGTAACTTGCTTCCACCCTTTTCTCTACGTAGTAGTTTAGAAGTCTGTGGATAAGTCACATGCTGTAAGATAATAGTAAGGACATAATTAATCAAATTAAGAAATCCAAGTATATTATTAATGTTATTTACTTTAACAAGCTATCAATAAAATAAGGAATGATGAAACTTCTTAAATGTTTAGTTAACTTAATAGCTTTTCCTGTAGGAAGGTGAACCACTCTTTTTTCTTCCTCAATCACCTTTGTTCACTCTTCTACTTTCTCTTCTTGAACAGATACTTCCTTCTCTTCTTTAACCTCAATTTCCTTTGTCCTTTGTTCTTCTTTCTCTTCTCAAATTGCAACTGCATTCATGATATTAACCTTTGTCTCCTCTTCACTTTAAGGCATTAATAAGCTATAGTAACATGTTGTATTTGGCTTAGTGTCTTTGATCAAAGAAAACTCTTTTTCAATACACGGTGGCTAGCCTTACCTTTGGCAAGGTCTTCCATTAAATATTTAGCTGAAGCTTAATCATTCCATGCATCTGCGTAAAAAATGCTCCACTCTGAATTATCAATATGTTCATATGGTATATTCTAACGCTAGTTTTGCATGTAATATGGATGCTCCCATATATAATCTGGTTTCCAACATTCATGATTATAATGGTTACCCCCCAGATGTCACAACACAACAAGGATATCAGTCGTGCTTCTGTATTGCTTAGAAGACTCCCCATATTCCTTGTTAACAATGTAGTGGAAAGCTGGCCAACTTAAACCTCCAAGTTATAAAGAGCATAAAAGTGGTTTTTCATTATTTGATCAAATTTAGCTTCCATCCTCTTCTAACTTTCATCTTAGTTATCAAAATTAGAGCTTATCACATCCACTAATTAATCTAACTTTAACTCTAAGGATCCAAGCCAATCCTGCTGAAAACTTGGTAGACCTTATGCTCTCATGTTAGTTCCTGCATTGTTAGTCCAAGAATAACTTGGGTGGTTCTACCACCTAAAATTATATTTGTTAAAGAACAAACATCCGTGTCGTATTGCCTCACTGGGTTAGAATAAAAGGCTTGAAAGTTGCTCAATTATTCCTCTTAATTCTTATGTTCATGCACCTTTAATCACACAAGAAAAGTATTACAATCCTTAAATCAAAATAATTTAAATTGAATAAGATGCCAATTCAATCCTCGGTAATAGAGCCAAAAAACTTGTTTATAGTTTTATATAAAAAAATTTTCATATTGTAAGTATACATGTCATAACTTGTAATATAAAAGATATCATTCTCACGAGGATTGGATTAGTCATCTAACAATTTTAATGCACTTTATCGAAGGTAATAAACAATGAATTAATTGAATTAAAATGAATTCACTAAAATTGAAACAAACTAATGAAACTAAACAATTGAATAAGTGAAGCTAGCAATGAGAATGAAGTTAATCTATAATAGAAATATAGGGTTATTCGATCCTTGTCTTGTCTTCCATTTGTCTTGCTAATTCAATTGTGCTTGATCCTAGATATCCTAAGTTTTTGATTTCCCTCTCTCGAGGTCTAATCAAGTAAACCCAATTGAAATAGATAACAATAGAATTGCAACCTCTCGATTCACAAAACTAATCCTAACTACTTAATTGAATTAGAAGCAATCCGAAGGATAATTAACTCACAATTAAGATCTCTCTTAAATTGTTTATTAATCTAATATTTTTAGGTCTATTAAGGTTCCAACTCTCAACCTAGCACATATAGTTTTGATTTAATCTCTTGATTTCTTATCAAGAATAAGCACAAAAAACACCACAAAGCAATGCTATATTGAATTCAACAAGAATAAAGTTTAACAAAACAATTCAAGAATAAACCCCAATATAGATTTGGAAATCCAAAATCATGTTCAACATACCATTAATAAAAATTAGCAGCTAAGACAATGAAATATAATAAGAGAAAAGAAAGAAAACAACTTTAAGTCTTGATCTAGAAATTCTAGAAAATTGGGGTTGATCTTGATGTTTCCACTTTGATCTCCTTTTTTATAATGTGTAGCCTCCTTTTTGGTGTTTTTCTTTGCCTTAAATACTTCTTTATCCTTCTAAGGTTTCCCCACTTGTTTCGATTCAAAAAATAGCCCCAATTTGTGAAAATTACAAAAAAAAATCGCAAGCTAGAAAAGTTGGAATTTACTTCATATATGATCATGTATTCCCTGTATGGTTTTTCTCCACCTCTTTGCCTACGCACGATTGTATAAGAGGCTCTCTAACTTGTTGCTTCCTTATGCACTATTGTGCTAGACTTATTTATTTCTTCATTTTTTTCTTCACTTTTTCTTGTCTCCACTCATCACCAAATACATCAAACAATCCTTGAAATATATAATTAATAACAAACTCTTACTTTAAACAACAATTAAATAAATAAAACACACAAAACACTAACAAGAACATAAATCTATGTCATAAACATATGATTATCATCTAAGAAAACACTTATAAACACACTTAAATATCTATAAAAATATATTATAATATACTTATCGATATTTGGGCCTAAGGGGGTTAGTTTTGGGGTCTTTCTTGACTCATAAATTCTTAGATTTATTTAGCAACTCTTATCAAAATTGAAAAACATTTTGTATAAAACTTGTCTTATTTAGATCATAATTATATGATGTGTCAATCAATTTAATAAGTTATCATATATGTAGCCTACCATATGTCTATCATTTGATTAATTTTTCTCTCCTAATGAGATGCCTAATTTTTCTTTTTCCTTGTTCAATTTTGAAAAGATATTAAATTTTCTAATTTATTTATTAAGTTAGGCATTCACATTTGCAGCCCCTTTTATCTTCTTAAGATCATCTATATATTTTTGTAAGGACTTATTCATACATTTTATCTCATCTTTCCAATTTTCATTTTCCTTAGAAAATATAACTAACGTCTTTTAAATTTATTTAAATTTAGATGATAGTCTTCTTATTTCCTTATTTGAGATTTCTAGGTTCTCAACAAATCATCATAGGTTAACACATTATCATTATCATTTATTAGAGAATTTAGACTTAACTTATTTTTGTTAGCTACAAAGAACATATTGAGAATCTCATATTAAATTGCTTTCTAGCTCATTTATATCATTCTAGCTACTTTTTTTAATTATCTCTTATCATGGTTATTTTGAAGTAAGGATTGTTTTTCTAGAATAAAATTTTTTGAGAACGAAGTAAAGATTGTTGAACACCATATGTCCAGGCTTCTGACATTTGTAATAATTAATATTAGATTTATGTTTGTATTACTTTTACCTTTGCCTTTGAAACACCCTCTTTGGTTAACTCTTTTTTACTTAAGTAGTTCTTGAAAATCCATGTAATTAAAAACTATTGTTATGCTTTCAATTAATGTAGTCTCCTCACCTTCTTCACTCTCATCCTCTAGGATACATAGTTTATAAATTTTATCTTAGTCCTTCACCTCTTGATTTATTGTTTCCTTCGAATTTAATATCTTTGGTAAAGATCTAAGTAGGTTTCTTTCCATTCATCATTACCATTGTGCCTTTAGACCATTTATTATATAAATGGATCATATATATATATACATATATCAAAAAAATTACATCATATTTCATCACAATAACTTGTGTTAATGAACTAACATGCCCAATTTGCTTTCTTTCACTTGATTTGTACTTTCATAAGTCACTTCTAGTGTTGACATATCTCATTAGCAATGTCACTCATGGATACTCTACTGAAATAAAATATACAGAAACATACTATCTAGTCCAATGTTTTCCTTATCACTTTAATTGCATTCAATTTTTACCTTAGGTGTGGGTGTGGTTGCATTGTCTACAAAGGATGATTTCATTAGGATAAAGGGTCGCTTTTATACTATGTCCCACAAATCAATATTTTCACATATAAAAGATAATTAATATTTTCACATATAAAAGATAATTCTATCACATGTAGTCGTTGCCACTAAAAAATGGTGGCTTATTAATATGTTACCCCTCTTAACTAAACCATAATCCTATATGTTCTATAATCTTTACTTAAATATATTTAGATATGAAACTAATGAACTATCCTTAATACCAATTATTGGCTCAAAGGAATTTGGGTGAGAAAAAGATAAATTGGTGAATCTAGAGTGATCAATACTAATGGAAAATTTATTAAATACTTGATATACGATTGATCAATACCTATAATATTTATGTAATGATCAAAAAAACAATGTTATATGCTTATATAATAAATAATTTCATTCCTTTAACCATATGCAATCATAATCAAACTTAAGTAAGTAAAATCTTAAGTAAAAGAGAAAAAGGGTAAGAGAACATAAAGAGAAAAGGATGGTTTATAAGGGAAAAATCATATTATAATGGGTTATCAATGATCTTGATCCTTAAATGGTCTAGTACTTGGCTTATTCTCCATTTGATCTTGCTTAAATTCATTTATTTATTGTTTAATTCTTTCAATTGATCATGTTACCTTCATATATTGATTAGTTATTTAAAAATTAAGTTTGTAAGAATACTAAAAACAAACTCATTAGTAAAAAGATGTTTCTTATCATTAAACCACATATTTGAAGATTTCTTTAATAAATTTGTATATAAATTTTTTAACTATTCAACAAACTTAACTTTATAAAAGCTTGTATATTAAAATTACAGAAAGACTAGTATAAAGATCTTAACTGAGTTGATTCAATTCATACTGTTAAGATAGTTCAACATTTTGAATAAGGATTTTAATAACCAAGATCTCATCATTTATTGAATCATGAAATTTTTTACAAGAATTTGAAAGATATAGTGTTGAGAATCAACATTTATTTTAAAAAATGAATTTTGTATAACCAAATAAGAAAAGCCTATAAAATAAGAGAGATGTCTTCTTAACTATTAAAATATAACACAAAAATTTAAAATTATGAAGAATAGACAAATAAAAAAATAAATCGAAAAGATTAAAAATTACCTAAAACATCGTAAAGCTACTTAAAACTTATTCTTTATTTTTGTAATCAATAATAGTTCTTGAAAATTCTCATGACCACATTTGTCACTTGAGATGTTTATAATTCATCATCTTTCATCTTGGAAAGGAGAGAAAAGGGGCAAAATCGAGCCTCTTATGAGATGAACTATCTATGGCCAACTTAAATGTCATAATCCTCGACCATAGAAAATGAAAATTAAAGTTATAGAATTAAGAACTAACTTTAGAAAAAAGAAGAAGATTAAATAACTTATGGAGAATTACATATGAAAAAAAAGGAGGAAGAGAGAAAGATGACTTATCACAAAATATTCTCTAAGTTTTATTTAATTGAGAGATGAATCAAAAAAGAGTTTCTTTATCAAATTATAGTTTTAATGTTTAAAATTTAAATAAATGTATCTTAAATTTTGAATATTGTGTTTTACCTTGTCAAGATGACTTTAAATATATTGTGTTTTGATATGCTCGCCACATTTAAGAGATTAAGATATTTTATATGTTGTAAAAATTTTTAAAAAATGTTAAACAGTCTTGACATTATAAGATTAGAGTCCTCATAATAATTTTTTTTGGGAGAATTGATGATAATTGGTATTGATAATTAGTAAGCATGGTTTGAATAAATTTTGTAGTATTGTTAGATAAATCATTTTAATTGGAGTTAACTATTATGTCAAG
>JAOQMS010088243.1:0-20125 GCA_027563885.1 Erythroxylum longipes | reverse complement strand
GCAAAAATTCACTATTCACTATTCATGTGCATATATGAATGCATGAACATAGCAATGCAATGTTAAACACTCCTAACTCGTTCCAAATTACCATATTATCCTTCCCATAGGTTAGGGGATGTTACAGACAAACCTAGGTAGTAAATAGAAGTCTTGGCAACATTCATAAAAGCTTGTTGAAGGGGAAGACCAAGAATTGGGATGATTTTCTTGCTCATGCCGAGTTTGCATACAATAGTTCAAAGCATAAGACTAAACAAATCTCTCCATTTTAATGTGTTTATGATAATAACTCGATTTCACCTATTGATTTGAGCCCATTGTCGAGCCATGTTCCATCCAACACCAAGGTTGCGAATAGGGCCCAAAAGATCATAAATATTCATCAAAAGGTGAAGAACAACATCATGAAACACATTGAAGCTTACAAGAGGCAAGCAAAGTTCAAACGGTTTGTAAAATTCAAAGTGGGAGACTTAGTGTGGGTGCACTTGAGGAAGGACCAATTTCCAAGCAAGAGGAAGACAAAGTTGATGCCAAAAGCCGAGGGTCCTTACAAGATTTTGAAGAAAATAAATTCCAATGCTTACAAAGTCGAATTGCCAAAGGACCATGGAATTTCTAACACATTTAATGTAAGTGACTTGTTACATGATGGAGGAGTAGCCACTTGATGAAGAAGAAACCTTTCCAGGTGACGAGGATGATGGAGGACCATACACATAAGCCATTGAAGACTTGACCAACATGGGTCTCAGATCATCCACAAAAGCTATGGATCAAGAAGAAGAGAGGAGGTGACCACAAGTTTAGCCTCTAAACTCTACACATTGATCAAGCTGCTAGAAGTAAAAGCCATGGTCCATATCGCAAAATTTGAAGCTGAATTCTCTAGGCCCATTGAGCAGCCCATTATGCCATTAGAATGTTGCAATTTTGCTTAACTATCAAGTAAACCTGACCATTACCCAACCGGCCATTAGTAAGGATTTTTAATCCATTTGTGCTTTCATTAAGTATGTCTTATTTCCTATTTATGTTACTTTATGTCTAAATTTATGATGCTCTTAATGGTGTCATAATGTAGGAGTTATTGTGTCTTAAAGAAGTGTCATTACTTAGGAATTATTAGTCTTAAAGAAGGAATTAAAGGTGCTATCAAGTTGGAATCAGAGGTCGACTGTGTGGTTGTCCATTCCATTAGCTTTGCTTTCATTTCCTATTTAAGGTTGTCTAAGTTTCCCTTGGGAAGAACTTAGAGTTTTTTTTAATAAAAAAATCAAAAAGCATTTGCTTTGAAGTTACAATAGTTTGCTACGGGTTTTATTGGTTTCCAAAACTAATTAATCAGGTTTGATTGCTTTCCTAAAATAATTCACATTGTTGTCTAAATCTACATTGTTCTCAGCCTCCACCCTTTTTGATCTTCAGCCACTGTTTTAATCATAACATCCTCATTTCTTAACCAAATCACTCTTCTCAAACACCAAATTAAAGTTAATACACCAAGCTACAACTTTATAGTTTATCTCAGGTTCCAATTCTGCCAATAACCTATCCAAATTTCCATCAAAACAACTTAGCAGTTCCATTCCCTACAAACACCAGTTCTTTCAATATTCTCGAGTACCACCTGAATCACCTCTAACCACCATAACTACCCTTGACCGATCCTAGAATGCCATTAGTTAATTTGAAGGAAATTTAATAAAAAGAAAATTATGTGAGACTTATTCACAATACACATTAGCCCTTTCACTACTAAACTAATGATACTATATACTTTTTCTTTATATATATATGTATGCTCAATTTTTTTCTTTCTTTTTCTTTCTTTTTTGTTTTCTTTTTTATAGCAACTTCAAGCAGTTTCATCTTATACCACAATTAAATAAATATTGGACCATTAAAAAATTTAAGTTTCAAACAAACAAATAATGTAAATAACCTTCAGGGTTTCAAAACAGTAAAAAGTCTTCAAAAATCAAAGAATAAAGGTTTATAATTTGAGTTTAAACAATGAAAAAGGCTAAGGTTCAACTTGGTCATTCCTAAAGGTAAATTTAAGGGTATGTTAATTTTAAAGAAATAAGAAAAAAAAAGTTGGTAAATATAAGTTCCTTTATTTTACTAATGCTTCTAATTTTAAAAAATATGGTCTCAATATGCATAATAAAACAAGTTCTAGAATAATTCTACTATACATGATAACAGACATGAAAGAATAACAAAAGCTTTAAAAATTTTAAAAATTTGCTCATTAAGATTAAAATATCACAAAAAAATATTTGGGATATATGTGTATAAATAATTTGCAATTTCTTTCAACATTGAAAATTTTAATGATTAGGAAAAATATGACTGAAAGAATTAATTTCATTATAACCATCATCCTTTTGAACACTAATTCAATTCAATATTCAAAAATGACAAGTAGTATTCATAGAGAGGAAAACACAAGAAAGAAAAAAAATGACTTATCTCAGCCAATTCACAGTTTATCTTCATGAAAGTGGAAACCTTCATACTTAAGTTCACTACCAATACCTTGTTAGCAGTTTCCTTACTTGGTTCCTCTATAAGTTCTTCCTCAATCACCTCTATCTGCTCTTCTTCTTCTTCTTAGATAAAGGTTTATGGGTCATCTTCTATAATTAACTTCTATGGCTCCTCTACTTTTTCTTTTTGGATGGAGACTTCTTTTTCATCTTCTTCTTTAGGAAGCTCTTCTTATAACGTCACTCCAATCATGAAGTCAACTCTTGCCTTTTCTACTCTCTTTAATTTGCGTCATTTAGTTTTCATGACAATAAGGAGTTCCATTAATTTTTCTGTAATGCTTGCTTCTTCTTTCTCTTTTTCTTTTAAGAGCTCATTTTCACTATTAAGGGTGATTGCCATTCCAAATTAGTTAGGATCTATTTCATTAGGTTAAAATACCTACTTGCTTGTTGGAAAATATCTTTGCTAGCTGATAAATTTGATTCACCATATTTTGTATACGAGCCTGTATTTCCTAATGCCTTATCAGAACAACAGTTACCTCCTCGTCTTCTTGAAATGTATCTTCATTAATGAAATCGACTATTGTCTCTTCTTAATTTTGAGACGATTGGAAGCCCAAATTATACTCATCATATGTAGGTGAAGAAAGTCTCTTATCAAATTCATGTTGAATAGCTACTCTCTCAACAAGACTTTCCATTAGTTTATCAGCAATAATTTCTTTTTCTTCCAAAAGCTCTTTTTGAATTGTTCCTCCATTTATAAAGCCAACCATTTTCTTTTCTTCTCTCTCAAATTTATTTAGGTCAACTTTCATTTTAGTAAGGATTTCCTTTAATTTATCTACTAAAGTTGGCTCGTTGCATGGAAATTCTTAGTTTTGTAAAATATCTAGCTGGAGCGTAATCATTCCATCCATAAGTATAAGAATTACTTCACTTTGAATTGTAGTTATTCTCATATAGTTCACCTGAGGGTATATTTGTACATGCTCGATTGCTCCCTTATTTAACTAGGTGCTCTACATTCATAATTATACTGATAACTCCCACAAATTTTGCTACACGGCCTGAATATCAGTTGAGCTTTCGAAAATATATGAGAACATCTCACTCTCCTATATGGTGATGTCATAGTTTTTGATAGTTATAGGTTGTATGATGTTTTAGCAAGCATTTTAATATGTTTTTAGTAGTTAATTATTCGTTCGCAAACCAAATGATAAATTTTACATCAAAAACTACAAGTATATAGGTCGTTACTTGTAGTTAAAAACAAATATCGTCCCATAAAGATCGATGTTAGACGCCACTCAATTTAGATTAAGTTTTGTTTAAGAAAACAATTTCAAAAGATTAAAAACTAGAAATTAAATGAAAATTAATTAAACTAGCAATGAACTCCCAATTAAGGCAAAGTGCAATAATATGATGGCCAAGGTTTAAAATTAAGAGTTACTCTACCCCTATTTTACTTTCCTCTTGTGTTTTTGATCCAATAATGCTTGACCCAAGGTTTTCTGATGTTCAACTACCCTCTCTCAAGGTGTAATTAGCTTACCCTAATTGAATGGATAAGAATTATTTATATTATCTCTAGACTTACCAACTTTTCCTGATCCTTCAACAAAAATTTAAGCACTCCTATAGGTGATTTTTAATAAGCAGCTAAGTTCTCTCTTCAACTATTTGGAAAAACCTGAATATTTATTTGATCCATTGGGAGCTAACTCTTGTTACACTACCCAAGTCAAATAACCACACTCACCCTCTCAGTCAATTGTATGGTATAAGCACAATAAATATCACAAAACATTTTTCATTCAATCAAAAACAACAAGAGTTCCACAAATAGTTCAAGAACAACTCCTATAAAGTATTTAGCTTCTCATATTCATGAAAAATCCAACAAAGTCCATGTTTTTCTCACTAAAAGTTATAAAAAGAAGAGAATAAAAACTGGGTCAAGTCAAGGACTCCTTCTCTCTACTCAAAAAAATTAGAAAAACTTTGAAGTTTGATGTTGTCCCCACTTTTTCGAGATGGATTCTTTGTTTCCCTCTTTGGTTAGCCTCTAAAAGACTCACTTTTTTTATTCTTGGTGTGTTCTGCTAATGATTGGAGTCTTTTAGAGTTTAAATCCTTTTTATATGTCAAGGGGAAGGTCAAACCACTTTAAAGCCCTGTTTAACCTAATTTTGCCAAGTTTTGCCTGTCACCCTCATAAACAAACACGATCGTGACAGTGAGGTAGTCGTATGTAGTTACACGATCATACACAACCACAATCGTGACAGAGAGGCATTCACCTGTAGTTGCACGATCATAAAAGAGAGGCATTTATTTGCAGTTGCATGATCATGCATAAGGATGGTCGTGCACTGTTGTCTGACAACTTTTTGCACTCTTCACTCTGTTGGCCATAACTTCCTCTCTTGACCTCCGACTAACTTGAAATTTAAGATGCAAGCTCCTCACATACTGTCCTTCCGCTCCACTAGATTTCATTGTCATCTGAATTCTCTAAGTCTACCCAGTGTTGCCATTAAATCACTTATACCACATCTATAGCTTCAAATCTGATACTTGCACAATTCATCAATAAGGTGCATCAATCCATCCTAAAAAAGTAAGCTACAAAACTACCCTCAAACACTAGATAATGTAAAGAAACAACTAGACACCTCAAAGATCAAGAAAAGATGTAAAAGATGCTAAAGATCAAATAAACTGGAACTAAAACACACAAAGAAGCACTTAAAACATATGAAAACACACTAGAAACATAACCTAAAAACACATTTATCAACTTCCCCACACTTAAAATCTTTGTTTGTCCTCAAGCAAAATCAAACACAACCAATCCATTATATCAATTCATCACCACAAAGATTAAGAGCATGCAATCTTTTAAAATTCGGCCACTCAGATGTACAATTATTACACACATCGTAACTAGTTTTTATCGACATACATAAATAAACTCAAGTTATGACACTATCGATCATGGGCAAGAATAGACTCAAAATGGATCTTCCTAACAGAATTCACTCATTTCAGTTAAGTATTTAAGGTTAGTGTTTTGCTTAAGACTCCTATAGGAAAGTACACTACCATAGGCTTACAAATACACCAATTCTTCTCCATAATGATGACATGCACAAATAGATCAAAAGGACTTTGCTAAGGGTTGTAATGAGGCTAAGGTTTAAGGTATGCAAAGGGGTTTAAGGGCTCATCACAAACACTCATAGAATACTAAGTATGCAAAGGGACGTAAAATGATTTCTGAGACATACAAATGGATATAACTAACTACTTTGCACTTATTTTTGCTACTATATCTTCTACTTAAGGCTTAGTAAAACCAAAGAGTTAGCGTAACAACTTGTTATCCAAGATACAAGCTTGGCCTCGTAGTCTAAACCAGAATTTATTAGGTTTACTAGATTCAAACCACAAAGAAGTGAAAAACGCAAGTGTTAGTTCATCAAAAATAGGGTAATCCATATGCACATATTGTTCCCATTGGCCTTTCCTACATAATTTCAGCATTTTATCCTTCAACCCTATTTCTTCTAGCAGATCAAAATCCAAATTTCATCATGTATCAATGATTATAGTTTTGAGAAGAGCATACCTGTCACCTTCTTCCTTGGAATAAATGGGAAAAGGGGCATCATAATCAGCTTTAATGACTTTAAGATTTCAGCCTTCCACCTCATCTTGGATGGGTTCGACAGATTTTTCACAAATAGACTTGGTTTTTTTAGGCATAATGGCTTGAAAACCTGCAAAAATCATAAAAGAAACATCATAAGTTTCAAGAAGGAACACACTCAGCCCCTAGTGAGAGAAACGTGCAAAAATGGATGGAAGGATGGGAAAAGAAAAGGAAAAACAACACAAATCTGCACAAAACTAAAGGTTTTGATGAAAAACCTAAGTAAACTTACAAGATTTGGTGAAAACTTGGAAGAGAAAGAGCAAGCTTTTCGTGAAGAGATGTTGTGGGTGCCGAAGCTAGAGATAGGGGAGCGTAGGGAAGAGAATAATAAATCGGCGGTGTGTTTTTAAGGTTGTTTTAAACAGGGGGTGGGCGAGAGCTACTACTCCCCCTGCACAATCGTGCTAGCGCATGATCGTGAACCCCTGATAACTGAAATGCTTTTGAAACGATTATGTTAGTGTATGATTGTGCACCCCTGATGAGTGAAGGCTTCTATATATCATGATCATGCTAGTGCACGATCGTGCACCCCTGATGAGTGCAAGCTTTTGTCATGATCGTGCTCCCCTGATGAGTGCAGGCTTTTCTCATAATGGTGCTAGTGCACGACTATGGCAGGGGGTGTCACTCAAACTTGTTCTAATTCACTCCCAACCTGGTTCTAAACCACTCCAAACTTGCAAATTCAAATTTTAACATAAAAAGCTACAATCAAACTCAAGAAAGCAACAACCAAACTCAAGAAAATACAAAATTAAAGTAAGAAACAACTTGAAAACAAAGCTGCAACAACTTAAACAACCTAATAACTAACCATAACATGCCTCGTTTAAGGTCATGAGCTTGACCAAAGTTAAATTTAATGAAAAAGAGTAAGGTAAAGTTAAGAAATCACTTCCGTTTCATGAGAGAGAGCTCCTCTAATGTAAAGCTGGCATCGATTTCCATTGACCTTAGAGGCTTCACCCTTGTTGTTCTCCAATTTTATTGCTCCATGATTGAATACTTGAAGTACCTTAAAAGGTCCACTCCACCTTTACTTAAGCTTTTCAGGAAATAAATGAAGTCTTGACTTGGATAGAAACATTAAATACCCACTCTTAAATTCCTTCTCCTTGATGTGAGCATCATGCCACTTCTTAACTTTCTCCTTGTATAACTCGACATTTTCATAAGCATCAAATCTCAACTCTTCTAATTCATCAGTTTATAGCAACCTCTTCTTGCCTGCAAGTTTCTAATCCATGTTCAATGTCTTTATTTCCCAAAAAGCCCTATGCTCCAACTCCAAGGGTAAATGGCAAGCCTTACCATACACAAGTCTATAGGGAGTAGTACTTATAGGTGCTGAAAACTATCCTATATGCCCAAAGTGTGTTATCCAACTTCAAAGCCCAATCACTTTCTTAAGGTGCTCACTACTTTCTCTAAAATCTTCTTCAACTCTCGATTTACCACCTCCATTTGACCATTAGTTTATGTATGATATGGGGTAGCCACTCTATGGTGAACATTATACTTTCTTAAAAGAACTTCAAATGGCTTATTACAAAAATGACTACCCTCATCACTTATAATTGCCTTTGGCACCCCAAATTGAGTGAATATACTCTTGATGAAATGTTGAACCACCTTACCATTGTTTGTTGAAGTAGCCATAGCTTTAACCCACTTAGAAACATAATCCACTCCAACTAAAATATACTTGTTACCTAAGGAGGATGGGAATGGTCCCATGAAATCCAAGCCCCACACATCAAATATCTCCACCTCCATGATGTTTGAAAGTGTCATCTTGATAGTTGTGATTTACATTATGTTTTAGGGTTCAATTTGTTAGGTATTTAGTGTGAATTTGAGTGTTTAGTGTGTATTTAGGTTTTAATTGTGTTAGTTTAAATGTTTTGAGTGTTTTTATGGGTTAGTATGAGTCTTTGAGCTTAAATGTTATAATTTTGAGGTACCTTAATATGTTTGTTAGTGTTTAAGGGCAAACAGTAAAGAATGGAGAAGGTTTGAAAAGTTTTGGGCTAAAACCATGACCCAAGATCGTGGCAAAACTGGCTACAATTATGACAGAAAGAGGCGAGCTGATAGGACCTAGGCCACGATCGTGCACTTTGGGTCACGATTATGACAAAGAGCTCTAAACCAAGCCACAATTGTGCACTTTGGGTCACAATCGTGACAGAGAGCTCTGAACGAGGCCACAATCATGCAATTTTAGCCATGATCGTGATAGAGAGAAAAAGTACTTTTAACGCCAAACAAATTAGTAGTCATAAAAGTTTGTTTCACATTTCTTTCATTACCATATATGTCATTTTCCAAACAAAAGAAGCCCTTTCATTCCCATTATTATTCATTATTAAATTATTCATTGTTACTAAAGATAATAAACAAAAGTTCTTTTTCATCATTTTTTATCCTTCTTTACTCTATGGAGATATGCCACAATCGTGGCATGGCAGACACGAAAATAGTTGAAAATGCCAAGTTTTGTGGGACTTTTTGGACAATTTTGACCCCGAATCAACCTTAGAGCTTCCAAGATATAACTAGAACATTAAAGAACAGATGAGGAGCCTTTAAAGACTTTTTGTATTAGTTAATTCCGAAACCTTAGAGAGTATATCAAGAGATTTGAGGAAGGAGACGAAGGAAGAGAGACAT
Organism: Erythroxylum longipes; assembly: GCA_027563885.1. Taxonomy (NCBI): domain Eukaryota; kingdom Viridiplantae; phylum Streptophyta; class Magnoliopsida; order Malpighiales; family Erythroxylaceae; genus Erythroxylum; species Erythroxylum longipes. The sequence goes on along the minus strand of JAOQMS010088243.1, from coordinate 11,218 downwards.
AGAGAAGAAGCTTGATGCGAAGTACTTCCTGGAATAGGTGGTTTCCCGCAGTTGCTACCTCCACAAGTTCATTATGACAGTATTTTCCATTTTTGTTTCAATTTTATTGATGTATAGAATTGGAATAAATGTTGAGAATAGTTGTCATTGAATGTCGATTTTTGTGTAAACTCACCTTTATGATTTTGATCTTTGAGACTAATGAAGTTTGATTTATTATGTTTTCATTGAGTTATTTGTGATTCAATATCGGTGCTTAATAATTCGATAATAAATTGAGAGGGTGAACCAAGTGAATATCATCAAATTGGGCTAATGAGAATTGAATCAAACCGGTAAAATTATGAAATGAGAGATTGAGCATAGGTTTCTAGTAAGTTATTAGACAAATTTAAAACTAATTTAGGTTTTCGATAAATTGGAAATCAAGAGATTACAATTCCATAATTTAAATTAAGGATTATAAATTAGGGTTAAAGATTATAACTTGAGAGAGAGTAATCCACCCTAGGATCATCTAAACCCGATAATTCGATAATTCCATAATTGATTATATTTTCATCAATTTCGGATTAAAACCCCCTTTCTCTCAATTGGTAGTTTCTAGGTTGATTTTGGATTTGGTTATGCAAAATTTTTATTTTATTTATATTTTATGAGTTCAATTCTGGATATTGATTGTTTGATTGGTTAATTTTGGCATTGGTTGTATATTTTGAGTTATTATGAAATTTTGTCAAGCCTTAGATTTTAGGATTAGATTAACCCTCCTTGTGCGATTGATACCTTAGGTACTACACAAATGAGCAATAAGCTTGTGGAAATATCGAGGTTTAAAATATTAAAACTTATCATATAGGAACCAGCGATCAAGTTTTTGGCACCTTTGTCGGTGAGGCGATAGTTTAGTTCTATAGTTTAAGGCATTAGATTAGTTCTTAATTTTTGCTTCCATTTCTTTCATTTCATTTCAGAAATCATGCTCTTGCATGAATATAAGAGTCATGAGAGATTCGAGCCGTGCAGCGGAGATGTTAGATTTTGATATTTGTCGACTAGAACAAACCCTTAGGAAAGCTCGGTGAGAATTAGAAGAAGAGATCAAAAGTTCAACAGTGGCCAAGGAGTTTCAACGGAATATGGACCAGGAAGTTAACCAGAGACAGCAACAGAGGACCCTGATGGAATTCATAAGGCTAAGGTTCAACCCGTTGAACTAAGGAGTGGCTAGGCCGCCTATTCAAGTAGCCTCGTTCAAGATAAAACCAGCTCTCCTCAATATGCTTAAGCAAAATGTGCAATTTTATGGATTGTCTAATGAGGATCCAAATACACACATCGTTAAGTTCCTCAAGAGCTGTGATACCTTCTGGTATCATCAGATGTCAGAGGATGCAGTTAGAATCAGGCTATTTTCTTTCACACTTAGAGATAGACTGAAGGCTTGTTATCACTCAGTGAGCCTAACTAACATAACGACATAGGATCAGCTTATGTGTGCTTTCTTGGATAAGTACTTCCCATTGATAAAAACCATGAATATTATAAACGGAATCACTAATTTCCAATAAGGTGACGGGGAGTTAATCTATGAAGCGTGGGAGAGATATAAGGATTTGCAAAGGAAGTGCCTACACCATAACATACCCAAGGAGTTCCTTTTATAGACTTTTTACAATGGAGTGAACCCACCAACTAGAGGCACGATCAATGCAGTGTTAAGAGGATCCTTGAAGCGAAAGACTATTAATGAAGTAGAAGAGCTAATTGAGGAGATGGCAAACAACAGCTGCTTATGGACAACTGAGCGAAGTAGGTAACTAGCTACTTTCAGATAGTAGAACAGAATTGTTGTGGTTGATCAAATGATTGAGATGCAAGCAAAGGTCGACAATTTGATGTGACAACTCAACAACATAAAGGCATCGTCCTCAGCTCTAGTGAAGTCCGTAAATTTAAAGTGTGAGTTCTGAGGACAATTAGACCATGACACCATAGACTGCTACCTAATGAAGGAAGACACTCAGGAGCAAGTGAACTACATGGGGTATAATATGGATGAGGAGGGGTAACAATCCCTACTCCAGCACTTATATCCCTGGGTGAAAGAACCACCCTAACTTCTCCTAGTTGAACAATAATGGAGAGCAGTTCTGGCCTCAGGGATAATCGAGCTTCCAGCAAGATAAAAAAAGCTTAATGGAATAAAATTGGATAAGATTTTGGATAAGAACGAAGTCATGGAGGATGCACATAGGAGGCTGGAGAATAAATTTGAGTAAGTAACGAAGAACTATGCCTCATCTATACATAATCTGGAGGTCCAAGTAGGCCAATTAGCAGAGACAATGTGTACTCAGAATGCTAGAACTCTTCTAAGCAACACCGAGTCTAATCCAAAGGAAAGGATCATGGTCACCAATCAGACCCTAGGTAAAGAACTGGAGCAGGTGTAGTGAGAAAGAGATAAAAGGAAGGGTCAAGAAAACCTTCCAAGTGAGCCAATGATCGAGTCAATTAAGGTAACTTGACGTGTACTTCTAGTCCCCACTCTGGGTCAACAAGAGTCAAATATAAAGAGAGCAGCAAGGACGTTAAAGGAGAGTGAGCAAAACAAGGTCAAAGAAGTGATGGAACAAATGCAGATGAAGCTCGCAATGAAGGAATCCGTCAAAATGAAGGTTAAGGAGCAAACTTTAGAAGAGAAACCTAACATCGTACAAAAGAAAGAGGACCCAGGGGACTTTTTCATCCCCTGCAGTATCAATATAATCATCATTGATAGGGCATTCGCAATTCTAGTAGTGAGTATAAATATGATTCCCTACACCTTTAGTCTAAAGTTAGGGTTAAAAGAGTAAGTGCCCACTATGTTTTTGGTATATACGACCGACAGAACGATACATAAACTGATAGGGATTATAAAGGATGTGCAAGTAAACGTTGACTAATATACCTTCGCTATAGACTTCTACATATTGGAAATTGGAGAAGATGTGGATACCCAATAGTTCTTGGAAGACTATTCTTAGCCACTGCGCGTTCAATAATTGATGTTGATTGGGGAAAATTAACTCTAAGGATAGGAAAAGAGCAGATAACCTTGCAAGTATCGCGGAAAGATTACAAATCTCCTTTACCTTTGCAGAATAGCAAAGAACCTAAACCTCAAGGTGAATGGGAGCATATCGAGGATCCTGGGAACACATTCAAGAAGAAGCGCTTGAGAAGAAGAAGTTGAGGAAAAGAGAATGCAAGGAAGGTAGGGATTGTATCATGGTAGCTAAAGTTAAAACTTTGAGAATAATGATGACGCTACCATTGCACCATTCATTCCGATAACTGTGAGCTTAAAGGAGAGTCTGGCTACTAACGTTAAAAGAAGCACTGCATGGGAGGTGACCTATGGAAAAGTAGTTCTTTGATTGTTTAAGTTCGAACGTTTGAATTCTATGGTTAGGATTATTTTCATTTTGAATAAAATCAAGAAGGAATAAGATCTCGGAATAAAGTGGATGGACTGAGTAAGCAAGTAAAGAGAGGTAAAAAGGGGATACAAAAGAATCAAGAAGTGAAATTGAAAATATTGGTGAAAGAACAAAAAAGAAAAAATTAATGAAGTGTGAGAAAGCCTGGGCCATGATTGTGGCTTGCGACTAGGCAGTAATAAAAAAGGCATGAATTCTTTAAAATTTTTACCATTTTACCCTTTTAACCACTTATATATTCAGTTCTATTTCACTTTTATATTCACTTTCATTTTAACTTTATCTATCTAGACTTTAAAACCACAAAGCTCTTACATCTCTCTAAAAATTTCAACCTTCCAATTTTCTTCCAAATTTTACCCAATTAAGTCATGCATTAAACAATTAGACCGACAGGAGCCATATGGACGACAATAAGTTACAAGTTGTGGATGAAGAAACCACACAATAGACTTTGGCTTGCCTTTCCTGATCTACACAGAGAAGGAAGGTACTCGTTTCTAATCCCTTAGTTTTAGACAAATTGTAGTTCCCAAGCACTTTGATTTTGACACACTCCATTAGAGTTACATGAGCGAGTAGAAAACCTAGCCAAGAGAATCCAGTGGGCCCAATTCATATGATTCCAATTTCCTATCTTCCAGGAGCTCACATTGGAATTTTTCACTTCCTTGACTTATGACCTTAAGAATCCTAAAGAATTGTGGTTTAGGTTGGGAGGACAAGCCTATAAATTAAATGTAGAAATCATGTGCGAGATGTATGGATTCCCCGAATCTTCCATCATCGATCATCATGAAGATTTTTGTCCTTCTCAATACTAGAATGAGCTTATTGGAATTGAACAATTTCATGCCAAGAATGCTCATAACAACATCATAAGGTTCCACGAACACTTGTTGCTGTACAAATTTATATGTCAACTGGTTTTTGACAAAATCGAAACCAACAAGTGTTCCACAAAGGAACTTTTTATATTATGGTGCATGGATCGCAATATTCTAGTCTGTACATCTACACATATGCTGAGTACCATTATTATGACTTCGCGCAAGAGGAGCAACAATCTAGGATTGGGGTATATAGTGTCTTCCATTGTAGAATATTTTGGTGTGGAATGAAAGGGATTAACTGTTCATCTCCCAAAATTCTTAAACCATCATCATTTATGGCTGGCTAAAATCCTTAAGTCCTATAATATGGAACTTAGGGATATCATCCAGATGAAACATGTCCAAATCAGGGCAAGTCAGGCAAGTTTAAGCTTAACACCACCTTGGCAGGAAGAGGAATCAAGTGAAGAATATGTGGAAGAGGACGAAGAGCAAGGTTGGAAGGAAGTTTTGGATGCAATCTCCGAAACTAACAAGACATTTGTGAAGAATGCCAGAATTATAAAGGAGATGGCCAGGACCCAAAGATGCCAGAGCCAAGATATCTGTCCGATCCACAGATATTTCAAGGCTTAGGGTGTTTAATTGCCACCTTCGACACCATCACCACCTCCATCTCTATAGGATTTATATTTAATCTAATTTTTCCATTCAGTTTTTCTTTTTCAAATTAGCCTTTAGTTCTAATTTTTATGTTTATTTTTATTTTATTTTTTGACCACTTTAAATTCTGTTTTTCTTTTATGTGCTTGGTTCCTCTCTTCTCACATTGAGTACAATTTGTTATTGACAGGTGGGGAGGGACTATGTGTTTTACTTTTGATTGTGACTTTGCATACTGTATGATAATTATTAGGTTGCATTTTGTGAACTATTTAAATGTGTTAATGGCTTCGATGGAGTGAAATTTATTTAACTTTGAACATAGTCTATTAGGTTTTAAATAATCATTAGCTCGCAAAATTAGTGAAATAGGAGTCTTTGGATAAATATACAGCTTAATTAGGATTCAGTGTAAATTTAACACCCTATAGGTTTTCACATTCATTCATAATTTGAGGCCTTTCAACTCGAGTAGCTTAACTAGTATTTTTCATGGAAATGAGTAGCTTAAATAACAAGGTAGGCTATTAAAAATAGAAATATCTTTTGTTAAATATATCACTATTCTGCTTGCCTTCGGGTTATGAATAGAGCTAGTAGCCAGTTAAAAATGTGATATAGCCGAGTAACCGGATCAAAATGCATCACAAATGTGTGCCTTCACGTCAAAAAGCTATAATGACATTTCAGCCAATTTGTTTAGTAAAAACATGACTTAGTTGAGTAACCGGATTAATATTCATTACCAATGTTTGCCTCCGTGTAAAAAGACTAGTTTATATTTTTTTTTAAAAAGTGTTTCCTTAATAAAACCTATCGAACTTGTAATAAGCTTGACTTTTCGTGACAATATACTTAGGAACAAGTACAGAGTCTGAAGGACCAACGAATTATTAATGTGTGTGCATAATTCAAAAGGGTAAATAAATTACCACTTAGATCTCAATTAAATTGTATATTTAGTTCAAAACCCCTAGACATAGATTTTGCATGTTAATGATTAGATATAACTTGTATGATCGTGTTTAAGATTAAATTGATTTCATGAAGTTGAAGCCTCTTTATTGCGTTGTGTGTTGTGTGTTGTGTGTTATGTGTTGTGTGTTTGGTGTTTTGTTTTCTTGAGGTCAAGAAAATGTTTAAGTGTGGGGATGTTGACAGTTGTGATTTGCATTATGTTTTAAGGTTCAAGTTATTAGGTGTTTAGTGTTAATTTGAGTGTTAAGTGTTTATATTGGTTAGTATGATTCTTTGAGCTTAAATGTTTTATTTTTGAGGTATTTTGATGTGTTTGTTAATGTTTAAGGGAAAACGATGAAGAATAGAGAAGTTTCGAAGATTTTCGATTGTGACAGAAAGAGGAGAGCTGACAGGACCTAGGCTACGATCGTGCACTTTGGGTCATGATCATAATAAGGAGCTCTGAACTAGGCCACAATCATGAAATTTGGGAGACGATCATGAAAAATATAGTTAGGCACTAGCCACGATTGTGGCCTACGTCGGACAGACAAGAAAATAACTAAAAATGTCAAGTTTTACAAGACCTTTCGGACTGTTTCAACCCCGAATCAACTTTAGGGCTTCCAAGATATAAATAGAACATTAAAGAACAAATTAGGAGCCTTTAAAGCCTTTTTGCATCAGTCAATTCCGAAACCCTAAAGAGCATATCAAGATATTTAAGGAAGAAGAAGAAGGAAAAGAGACACGGAGAAGAAGCTTAACGTGAAGTACTTCCCAGAACAGGTGATTTCCCACAGTAGCTACCTCCACGAGTTCGTTCCGAAAGTATTTTTCGTTTTTATTTCAATTTTATTGATGTATAGAATTGGGATAAATGTTGAGAATAGCTGTCATTAAATGTCGATTTTTATCTAAACTCACCTTCGGGATTTTGATCTTTGAGATTAATGAAGTTTGATTTATTTTGTTTTCATTGAGTTATTTGTAATTCAATATCTGTGCTTAATAATTCGATAACAAACTGAGAGGGTGAACTGACTGAATATAATCAAATTAGGCTAACGAGAGTTAGGTAGTTTGATACATAAGAATTTAATTAAACCGGTAAAATCATGTAACGAGAGATCAAGCATAGGTTTCTGGTAGGTTATTAGACAAATTTAAAACTAATTTAGGTTTTAGATAAATTGGAAATCGATAAAGTACAATTCCATAATTTAAATTAGGAATTATAAATTAGGGTTAAAGATTATAATTCAAGAGAGTAATCCACCCTAGGACCATCTAGACTTGACAATTTGATAATTCCATAATTGATTAGATTTTCATTAATTTCGGATTAAAACCCCCTTTCTCTCAATTGGTAGTTTCCAAGTTGATTATAGATTTGTTTGTGCAAAATTTCTATTTTGTTTATATTTTATAAGTTCAATTCTGGATATTGATTGTTTGATTGGTTAATTTCTTCATTAGTTGTTTATTTTGAGTTATTGTGAAATTGTCACGCCTTAGATTTTAGGATTAGATTAACCTTCCTCTTGGGATCAATACCTAAGGTACAATGTAAACAACCCATGAGTTTGAAGAAATATTGAGGTTTAAAAATATTAAAACTTATTATATAAGAACTTGCGATCACATCTCATCCCTTTTTGATCCCATGTGTTGGAATCTACCACACTTCAGCATAAAATTTCAAGCACCTTTAAATAAGGTTGACCAGTAGAATCCATTATCCAAGACCTGAGTAGCTTTCTTATTTGCTCCATAGTGCCCCTGCATAAATAGAACTATGACATTGCATCAACACTTCAAGTGTCTCATCATCAGAGCACACTTGCAAATCACACTGTCAACACATATCTTATGTAGTCTGGGTTCATCCCAAATGTAACTAGAACACTGGAATAAGAAACGTCTCCTTTATTGATAAGAAAGATTAGCGGAAAGAACACCACCTAAGAGATAATTTGCAATATCTACAATCTAAGGAAGAAAGGGATTTTCTACCATCATTAAGGCTTCATCAGGGAAGCGCTCCTCAATTACCTCTTCTTCTTCTTCTTCATATTCCACTTCAAGTCTTAATAGGTGGTTTACTACAATATTTTCTGCTCATTTCTTGTCTTTAATCTCAATATTGAAATCTTGGACTAGAAGTACCCATTTGATAAGCCTAGACTTAGCATCCTTCATTGAAAGAGATAACGCAACATCGCATGATTTGTAAGGACAATAACATGTAAGCCTAAAAGATAAGAGCGAGATTTCTCACATGCAAAAACTACTGTAAGCAAACTCCTTTTTCTGTAGTGGTATAGTTCAGTTGTGCACCTGTCAAGGTCTTGCTTGCATAGTAGATAGCATGTAATTTCTTCTCCTTCCACTATCTAAGTACGCACCCCACTGTATGTTCACTTGCATCACACATAATCTCGAAAGGGAGTGAAAAATTCAACATTGTCAAGGTAGGTGCTGTTGTGAATTCCGTCTTTAACAGGTTAAAAGAATCTAAGCAATCTTTAGTAAACACAAAAGGCACATATTTTACTAACAAATGGGTTAAGGATCTAACAATAAGGGAAAAAACCTTGATGAACCATTTGTAGAACCTTGCATGACTAAGGAAAGCTCAGATGCCCTTAATATTGGTGGGAGGGGTAACTTTTCAATCACTTCGGTCTTTGCTCGATCCACTTCAATCGCTTTGCATGATATCTTATGGCTCAAAATCCCCTCTTAGACCATGAAATGGAATTTTTCCCAGTTTAGAACCAGATGATATTCCTCAGATCTTTGAAGCACTCTGTCTAAATTAAACAAACAATCATTAAAAGAACCTCTAATGATAGAAAAGTCATCCATAAAAACCTCCATGAAGTTCTCATTCATGTCTACAAAAATGGCCATTTGCACCAGTGGAATGTGGCAGGTGCATTGCAAAACCCAAAAGGCATCCTTTGGTAAGCGAAAGTCCTATAAGGATAAGTGAAAGTGGTCTTTTCTTAATCTTGTGGGTATATGAACACCTAATTGTACCCTGAGTATCCTTCCTATAATCAATAAAATGTATGGCCAGCCACCTTCTCAATCATTTAGTCCACAAAAGGTAAAGGAAAATGGTCTTTCTTAGTGGCCAAGTTAAGCTTCCTATAATCAATATACATTCTCCGACTCGTGATGGTCCTAGTAGAAATCTGTTTACCTTTTTCATTTTCCATCACTGTCATGCCTCCTTTCTTAGGCACACACTATATAGGACTCACCCACTCACTATTTGAAATGGGGTAAATAATCCTCGCATCGAAGAGCTTCACTACTTCATTCTTCACAACCTCTTATATGTGTGGATTTAACCTTCTTTGTCTCTCCCTTATTGTTTTTCATCCTTCCTCAAGGTTAATCCTATGTATCACCACATTAGGGCTAATCCCCCTAATATCAGTAATTTGCTATGCTGTGGCTTTCATCCGCTTCCTAATAGTCTCTTCCACTTTCTTTTCTTGCTCAAAATCCAATGAGTTGGATATGGTGATGGGTAGGGTGTGGTCTGTACCTAAGAAAGTATATCTTAAGTAAGAAAGTAAGGGTTTTAGGTCTAAGTTGGGTGGCCTAAAAAGGGAGGGTGGTGTAGGGGTATTCGATCTCTCCAACTTCTCTTGCTCAGTTCCCTCACTTAACTCTTCTTCATTCACACCTTCATTCATATTCACTTCAACAACTTTTGGAACCTCCTTTTCAACTTCCTTCACACAATCATCTACAACATCAATCTTCATATATGCAGTCCCATCCATCAGTTTCTTTAAAGTTTTAGACATATTAAATTTAGCCTATTCATTGCAAATTTTCAAAATAAGTTTCCCCTCATACATATCAACTAATTAACTACTAGTATTTATAAAGGGTCTACCCAAAATTAAAGGACAATTCCTATCCTCTTCAAAATCCAACATAAAAAAATCCAACGGAATGATAAATTTATCTACTTTTACCAATACATCTTTGAAAACTTTAAATGGCTTCTTGATGGATTAATCCACAAGTTGAATGACCATAGATGTTGGCTTCATGTCTCCTAAGCCCAGTTTCCTACTAGCACCTAGGTCACATAAGCATTTAGCAAATTCAATGTCACCAGTAAAATGTGGAATCGTAAAACTCCTTGGATCTTATACTTTTGATGGCAAGGTGCCTAAAATGATTGAGCTACAATTTTCTATTAAGGTCACCATTTGATCATCCTACCAAGTGCGTTTATGTGTGAGTATGTTTTTGAGAAACTTTGCATACTTGGGCATGAAGTCCAATGCTTCCACCAATGACAAGTTAATCTGAAGCTTCTTCAACTTCTCTAAGAACTTAGAGAACTGAGTGTCTACCTAATGTAGCTTTACCATTTGTGGATATAAAAGCTTAGGCTTGTAGGGTGGTAGTGGAATATATGGCTTCTTTTCTTCTTGATCTTCCTCTTTCTTCCCTTCTCCTTTGCTTGAATCTCCTATTGCACACTTGCTTCTTCCAGTTGCTTACCATTCTTAAGTGTGATCATCTTGATTTGTTCCTTTGGATTTATCTCAGTGCTGCTTGGCAGGCTACCTATATTTCTAGAAGAAAAGGCAGTAACAAGTTGGCCTACAAACATCTGTTTCTGGTACTCTTCTTAGGTTGCAAATTTAGAGTTCATCGAGTTCATCGCATCCATCATCCTATCCATCTTGCTCTCTAAGGCTCCAAATCGATCTTGTTGAAATTTGGGAAGTCCTGGAGGTTTTCCTAGCCACCTGCATTGTTATCACTCCAAGAAAAACTTGGATGATTTTTCCATCCTAGATTATAAGTGTAAGAGTATGGGTTGTTACCTCTTTGTTATGGTTGGCTCAAGTAATCCACTTGTTTTGTGTCACTGACTCCTAACAAGAAACACTCTGTTATGTAATGGTTGTCTTGCCCACATAACTCATATTGGGTTTGCATGGTTTTGACTATAGATGAAGACACTCCTTATATATTGTTCAAATTTTGACTGAGAGTGGTAATCTGTGCTTGCAAGGTTGTAACAGAATCAATTGGAATCACGCCATTTTGTTTCCTTGTGCCTTGCCTACTCCTTTCATTTGACCACATGCAACTATTGCTAGCCAACTCCTCCAAAAGATCATAAGCCACCTTAATGGTTTTCTTATCAAAGATGTAACATCCTGTTACCTACGGCTAGAACAATTACTTAGGAGACACTTCTATGACTTAAGATAAATGTATATTAGA